>JAFEMH010006455.1:0-122985 GCA_022495995.1 Adenophora triphylla var. japonica
TTCATCTCTAAATTGAGACAAATTTGGTCTCCAAGACTCGCTCGTCTCAAACATTGGAGACGGATGTTGAATGCGTCTCACAAATCGAGGCAGATTTTAATAAAGATCTCTAAATTAGGCTCAGATTCAACATCCGTCGCTAAAAGTTTAGAGGCGAGATTTAGCACTCGATCTCCTAAATCGAGAAAGTGAATACATAATCCGTCTCTAATTTAGAGGCAAATTCAAATCGATCTCTAATTTAGAGAGCAGATTCAACATCCCAGATCTCGAAGTTTCGAAGAGGCAATTTTTGTGTCCGTCTACAATTTAGAGACAACTTCAAAATCAGATCTCTAAATCGAGAAGACGGATTTTGTCAAGATCTCTAATTTAGGGTTTAGGTTATAGGGTGGAAGTAGTAGTAGTGGTAGTGGTAGCGGTAGTAGTGGTGAGTGGTAGTAGTAGTAGTGGTAGTAGTAGTGGTGGTGGTATTGATGGTGGGGATCCGTGGTGTAGACTAGTAGTAAGTGGTATTAGTAAGGAGTGGTAGTGGTAGCTGGTAGTAGTGAGTGGTGGTAGCGGTAGTAGTGGTGGTGGTAGTAGTAGTAGTGGTAGTAGTAGTGGTGGTGGTGGTAGCGGTAGTAGTGAGGTGGACCCAGTGGTGGTAGTAGTGGACTGGTGGTAGTGGTAGCGATAGTAGTGGTGGACTGATGGTGGTGGTGGTGATAGAACTAGTAGGAGTGGTAGTAGTAGTGGTATTGGTAGTAGTGGTGGTGGTAGTAGTAGTAGCGATAGTAGTAGTAGTAGTAGTAGTGGTGGTGGTGGTAGTGGTGGTGGTGGTAGTAGTGGTGGTGGTGGTGATGGTGGTGGTGGTGTAGACTAGTAGGAGTGGTAGTAGTAGTGGTAGGCTGGTAGTAGTGGTGGTGATAGTAGTAGTAGCGGTAGTATTGGTAGTAGTAGTAGTGGTGGTGGTAGTAGTGGTAGTAGTGGTGGTGGTGGTAGTAGTGGTGGTGGTAGTAGTGGTGGTGGTAGTAGTGGTGGTGGTGATGGTGGTGGTGGTGTAAGACTAGTAGGAGTGGTAGTAGTAAGTGGTAGGCGGGTAGTAGTGGTGGTGATAGTAGTAGTAGTAGTAGTAGTAGTAGTAGTGGTGGTGGTGGTAGTAGTGGTGGTAGTAGTGGTGGTGGTAGTAGTGGTGGTGGTGGTGGTGTAGGTAGTAGGTGGTGGTAGTAGTGGTGGTAGGCTGTTGGTGATGGTAGTGGTGGTGATAGACTAGTAGTAGTGGTAGTAGTAGTGGTAGGTGGTAGTAGTGGTGGTGGTGGTAGTAGTGGTGGTGGTAGTAGTGGTGGTGGTGGTGGTGGGCGAAGTAGGAGTGGTAGTAGTAGTGGTAGGTGGTAGTAGTGGTGGTGATAGTAGTAGTAGCGGTAGTAGTAGTAGTATAGTAGTAGTAGCGGTAGTAGTAGTAGTAGTAGTAGTAGTAATGTGTAGTAGTGGTGGTGGTGGTAGTAGTGGTGGTGGTAGTAGTGGTGGTGGTGGTGATTGTGGTGGTGGTGTAGACTAGTAGGAGTGGTAGTAGTAGTGGTAGACTGGTAGTAGTGGTGGTGATAGTAGTAGTAGCGGTAGTAGTAGTAGTAGTAGTAGTAGTGGTAGTAGTAGTAGTAGTAATAGTAATTAATTGGTGGTGGTGGTAATGGTGGTGGTAGTAGTGGTGGTGGTGGTGATGGTGGTGGTGGTGTAGGACTAGTAGGAGTGGTAGTAGTAGTGGTAGGTGGTAGTAGTGGTGGTGATAGTAGTAGTAGCGGTAGTAGTAGTAGTAGTAATAGTGGTGGTGGTGGTAGTAGTGGTGGTGGTAGTAGTGGTGGTGGTGTAGACTAGTAGGAGTGGTAGTAGTAGTGGTAGACTGGTAGTAGTGGTGGTGATAGTAGTAGTGGTAGTGGTAGCGGTAGTAGTAGTGGTAGTAGTAGTGGTGGTGGTATTGATGGGGGTGGTGTAGACTAGTAGTAGTGGTATTAGTAGGAGTGGTAGTGGTAGCGGTAGTAGTGGTGGTGGTGGTAGCGGTAGTAGTGGTGGTGGTAGTAGTAGTAGTGGTGTGTAGTAGTGGTGGTGGTGGTAAGCGGTAGTAGTGGTGGGCCAGTGGTGGTAGTAGTGGTGGTGGTAGTAGTGGTAGCGATAGTAGTGAGGTGGTGATGGTGGTGGTGGTGTAGAGCTAGGTAGGAGTGGTAGTAGTAGTGGTCATTTGACTTGTAGTAGTGGTGGTGATAGTAGTAGTAGCGGTAGTAGTAGTAGTAGTAGTAGTAGTGGTAGTAGTGGTGGTGGTGGTAGTAGTAGTGGTGGTAGTAGTCAGGTGGTGGTGGTGATGGTGGTGGTGGTGTAGACTAGAAGGAGTAGTAGTAGTAGTGGTAGACTGGCAATAGTGGTGGTGATAGTAGTAGTAGCGGTAGTAGTAGTAGTAGTAGTAGTAGTAGTGGTGGTGGTGGTAGTAGTGGTGGTGGTAGTAGTGGTGGTGGGGGTGATGGTGGTGGTGGTGTAGACTAGTAGGAGTGGTAGTAGTAGTGGTAGACTGGTAGTAGTGGTGGTGATAGTAGTAGTAGCGGTAGTAGTAGTAGTAGTAGTGGTGGTGGTGGTAGTAGTGGTGGTGGTAGTAGTGGTGGTGGTGGTGATGGTGGTGGTGGTGTAGACTAGTAGGAGTGGTAGTAGTAGTGGTAGGTGGTAGTAGTGGTGGTGATAGTAGTAGTAGCGGTAGTAGTAGTAGTAGTAGTAGTGGTGGTGGTGGTAGTAGTGGTGGTGGTAGTAGTGGTGGTGGGGGTGATGGTGGTGGTGGTGTAGACTAGTAGGAGTGGTGGTAGTAGTGGTGGTGGTAGTAGTGGTGGTGATAGTAGTAGTAGCGGTAGTAGTAGTAGTAGTAGTAGTGGTGGTGGTGGTAGTAGTGGTGGTGGTAGTAGTGGTGGTGGTGGTGATGGTGGTGGTGGTGTAGACTAGTAGGAGTGGTAGTAGTAGTGGTAGGCGAGTAGTAGTGGTGGTGATAGTAGTAGTAGCGGTAGTAGTAGTAGTAGTAGTGGTGGTGGTGGTAGTAGTGGTGGTGGTGGTATTAGTGGTGGTGGTGGTGATGGTGGTGGTGGTGTAGACTAGTAGGAGTGGTAGTAGTAGTGGTAGACTTGTAGTAGTGGTGGTGATAGTAGTAGTAGCGGTAGTAGTAGTAGTAGTAGTAGTGGTGGTAGTGGTAGTAGTGGTGGTGGTAGTAGTGGTGGTGATGGTGATGGTGGTGGTGGTGTAGACTAGTAGGAGTGGTAGTAGTAGTGGTAGACTGGTAGTAGTGGTGGTGATAGTAGTAGTAGCGGTAGTAGCAGTAGTAGTAGTAGTGGTGGTGGTGGTGGTAGTAGTGGTGGTGGTATTAGTGGTGGTGGTGGTGATGGTGGTGGTGGTGTAGACTAGTAGGAGTGGTAGTAGTAGTGGTAGGCGGTAGTAGTGGTGGTGATAGTAGTAGTAGCGGTAGTAGTAAGTAGTAGTAGTGCGGTGGTGGTGGTAGTAGTGGTGGTGGTATTAGTGGTGGTGGTGGTGATGGTGGTGGTGGTGTAGACTAGTAGGAGTGGTAGTAGTAGTGGTAGGTCGTAGTAGTGGTGGTGATAGTAGTAGTAGCGGTAGTAGTAGTATAGTAGTAGTGGTGGTGTAGACTAGTAGGAGTGGTATAGGGTTTAGGGTATAGGGTATAAGGTATAGGGTATAGGGTATAAGGTATAGGGTTTAGGGTTTAGGGTTTAGGGTATATGGTTTAGGGTATAGGGTTTAGGGTTTAGGGTATAGGGTATAGGGTATAGGGTTTAGGGTTTAGGGTATAGAGTTTAGGGTATACGGTATAGGGTATATGGTATAGGGTTTAGGGTTTAGGGTATAGGGTTTAGGGTATAGGGTATAGGGTTTAGGGTATAGGGTTTAGGGTTTAGGGTTTAGGGTATAGGGTTTAGGGTATAGGGTATATGGTATAGGGTATAAGGTTTATGGTTTAGGGTATAGGGTTTAGGGTATAGGGTTTAGGGTATAGGGTTTAGGGTTTAGGGTATAGGGTTTAGGGTTTAGGGTATAGGGTTTAGGGTATATGGTATAGGGTATAAGGTTTATGGTTTAGGGTATAGGGTTTAGGGTTTAGACTATTTCAAAGTAGACTATTTTAAACTTTTGTTTACTACATACATTTTTTGCAAAAATTTATATAAAAAAAGTTATGAATTTTGAAAAATCTGTTAACTTTTTAACGGTTTAGAGGCGTAGTATACTGTATAATAACTTTTTTTTTTCAATTATTTTTTTTTTGGATAAAGTAGACTATTTTAAACTTTTGTTTACTACATACATTTTTTGCAAAAAGTTATATAAAAAAAGTTATGAATTTTGAAAGGAATAAAACTTAACTTTTTTTAAAAGAAACGAAAGTACATAAAAGATGAATAATATAGAAATAAGGGTTCAGGGGTAGAATATGATTTAAGGAAAGATGAAAAATGTCAGTTATTACTTAAAATTACATCAAAACTAATTAATCTAAATTACATCAAAATCAAACATATTACTTAAATTACATCAAATCAAACATATGACTCCGGGACTACTGAGGCGGTTGGAACCAATGCGCCCCGCCCGGTCCTTGGCTAGAGGCTGCTCCCAGGGTGGTGGTTGCCACCTCTTGCCATCTCCCGTCATATTGTGGTCCCTTACGCACCAAGTAATCATGCATCATGCACTCTGACGCCCCGTAGTAATAGCAAAGCGAGCATCAATGTTGGCCCGCTCAGAGGCAAAACGAGTATCCATATAGGCCCGCTCGGAAGGCAAAACAACTATCCACGTGGGCCCGCTCAGAGGCAAAACAAGTATCCATATGGGCTATCAAGCGCTACATGTCCCCGCCACCTTGGCTACTCGACTCGGCTCTACCACGCAACCAGCGCCCCGCCATGTAGTCATCATCTTCTTCCTCGTCCTCCTCTTCTTCAATTCGGCTTCCTCCTCTTCTTCCCAGGCCTCGAGCATTCATCCCACATGTTGCCCCTTTCTACTACGGCGGCATTCTCGAAACAGTCGTGAAATGGGCCTAATAATTTTCACCTTTTCACCCCCCAAGAAATTCCATTGTACCCCCCGCGGCCTTGACTAACGCGGTAGCAAATGCCGGGAATGGAAATCCATTCCTCTTTACTCTCCCAGCTATCCTGCATCGATTGGAGAGTAATATGGCCCAGCGATATTTTTCCCCGGATATAATCAAGTGAATTAACAACGGCAGCGACTCCATGGAACTTTCAACGTCTTGAAGACGTAGAGCATCACCGCTTTGAACACACGCAAACTTGTTGACCCCTTGGCCAGCGAAAATGTTAAGCGCTGACTCGAAACGTACTTGGGCGACCCATTACGATTGTTAATCCGCAGGAAGATTATTCCCCTCTAACAATTATCCTCCTGACATCCACCAAAATAAAGTTGCCAATCATTATTAAGCTTGAGAACAAATTCACATTCGAGTTTCTTTGACCTTTGGGAGCCCATGCAAGCTTTGTTGATGTCGTTAGCTTTGAAATTGATAGTCATACCCTCATACACATAGCAAGAACACCCAGGATCTATGGGAATTTTTGCATATTGGAATAAAATTCCTTAACAATCAAACTATTTCCCTCCCTCCGTTGGCTCGGCCTGAAAACCTTTGCCACTTTCTTGTCCACATGAAATTCGATCTAAGCCCCAAAAAGTGTCATATAAAAATTTTCTTTCCGCATGAATGGGCCGGTCCGTATTAAAATAAAAATAATTTTCGGACATGTAGTAATTGAACCTCCCGAAGCATCGGGAGTCCTCACAAGTTAAGAGAGGTTCCGGGGTTTGGGGAGGCACTTCGGATGCTACTCTCATCATGTTTTGCTTTTTTACGGGATTCTTTAGTTTTACCTCCTTTCTTAATATTTGTTCTTTACGATTTTCCCATAATATTCAAGCAAAGAATACCCAAAGAAAAACACCCAAATTCTCAACAAAAATTGGAAACCACAAAGAGAATAAGTGAGAGAATAAAGGTTCGAACCTCTTTTAAATTTACGGAAAATTGTTCTTAGGAAGAATTCAAAACTTAATAGGAAACTTCAAGAACTTACATAGGAAACTTCAAGAACTACGTAGGAGAAAATTCAAAAAGATTGGTGGAGAGGGAAATTGCCGGATTTGAACAAGAATAGGTGGATGCGAAAGCTTGGAGTAGGGGAATATGTTTTTGTGAAGGAGGTTTGAGTGAGAAAAAGGGTGGAGATGGGATGAAATCGCCCGGAAGTAAGAGAATTGGGTTTGGCCAGGAATTTTAGAGAGGTTAGAGAGGTTAAGAGATGTTAGAGAGATGTTAGAGAGGTGAGAAAATTCAAAGTTTGTTTCTGATGGTTCAAAAATGAGTACAAAATGGCCCTGCTGTGAAACCCAGCTTTCTTGCTGAGAGCAAATGGCCACTACCCGGCTCGGCAATGTATGCCGGTAACCGGTGGCCACTACCCGGCTTCCGGCCGCTCATTGCCAAGGCACGGCCCGAGTCTTCTTGAAGCAGGGCGGCGCATGGAGATAAGTGAGTGGGGCGGCGCCTCACGTCCCGTGTGACTGTGCCCTTACTTTGGCCAGGGCGGCGGCCGCACTTTGGAATAAAGTGGTGGCGCCTCCCGCGTCAGTAACAATGCCCTTAATTTGGCTGGCTAAAGGCGGCGACGCACAGGAATAAAGTGAGGGTGGCGCCTCACGTCCCGCGTAACAATGCCCTTAATTTGGCCAATTTAGAAGCTGGCCGCATCCTGAATAAGCTTCCGAGGTGGCGCCTCAAAGCTTCAAAGTTAGTATCGGTAAATGATGCACCATTTTTTCCATGCTCCACCCTTCCCTTACACTATCCCAAAAATCAAGTGACACTTGGCGCCGATTCCCTTTTCCCCCCAAATTCAGTACGCCTTTCCCCCACTCCCACTTACCAAATTAGCGCCCCTCCCCTTCCATTCCCGGTAACAAATTACTCCTCCCTTTTTCCCCCAAAATTAATAAGCTACGCCAAAAATCAAAAATACGATTGACCTTCTCTCTCTGCCGCTAGGCAGCATCGGTGCTCTTCGATTACTTGTTCCTCCAACTACTGCGACAAAATCGGTTTCTTCGGTTCATGAAAAAGTAATGTCCATCTTTGTCTCTCTCTCACATCACAAAGAGTTTCTTCTTTGATTGTAACTATATAGTATTGCTTTCTTCGATTACTTGTTCCTCTCCTCACATACAAGAGTTTACTCTATTGAGTTGTTGCACATTGATTCTTGCGGCGGTGCTTGTGTGGATAAATATACTAGCTTTTGTTGTATCCATCTTCGAAATGTTCGAGATCAAGAATAGGAGTTGGATGTATCAACGTTTAGATGAAAGTGGGAATGTTACTCGGAAATTTTTTTACGGGGGTTGGATAAATTTGTAAAATAATACGAAGTCTAGGAAAGAACATCTTATTGAAAGGTCGTATAAAGATGTCCTTGTGGCTTCAAGTTCTAATAGAGCTGCAAAGAGATTCCTCGTGTCGAGATTGTAACAATAACAAATTTTTTTGCTTGGCAACATGAATTATGCAATCCACCTTTATAAGCGTGGTTTTAAACAAAATTATGAAGTGTGGACGCATCGCGTAATGGTGAATCCAATGGTAGATGAGCCCTAATAAGAGAAGTTTCTTGCAAAATGTTCATCCTAGACAAGAGGGGCATCCGTACCCTGGATAGAAAGATGTTCCTAGTATGATTGATATGGTTATGGATGCTTTGCCCGGGGCCAAATTTTTCTTGGCCTCGGAATCCTTGACGGCGAGAAACAGCCAACAAAAGTAGATACAAGAGTGGTTAGATATGTTAAATCTTGCACTGCGTGAACACACATTTGAATGGTAGCAAGCGAATCCCAATTGTAGAAGGCTGGCTGCGAGTGTTTTGAACATAAAGACGGAGGGTAATGTGAGTGAGAGGAACTTATAACCGGTTTATGGACTTCATTGAAAGTTGCTACCGAGAAAAAAAAAATAATATGGCGAGGAAGTTGGGATGACTGCTTGTAAGATTGTTAAAAAGATAGGGTTGGGGTTCCGATTGATAGATGCGTGCATTAATGATTGCCTTGATTATACCTTAGTAATACCACGAGAAAATGATACTGAAAGTGTAGTATTTGCAATCATGATAGAGCATTATAAACCTAGAGCGATGGTAAGAAGAGAATGCGTAAACCCAATCACCATGATATAAGCAATTATGCGTTACCTTCCATTGATCCCCAGATTGCCGAGCGATTATATACTTTTTAAAGGGAGGGCTATTGATATGAGATGGCATAAAAAATTGTCCTCGTAAGGATGGACAACTCACTTCACACCCATCGAGATGGTGAGGCGTGGGGAAGCATTTCGATGAGACTTATCCAGATTTTTGCTTCTTGATCCTGCGAAAGCGTTAGACTTTGCTTGTCATCGATGGTTTTAATCCATTTGGTTGGCTCACGGTGCCAAAGGCTTGCTCGTGTTGGCTGTTATTGTAACTCCCTTGAATGCGCACTCCGTGGTTATGCATGAATGAAGAATATATGTTTCAACTACGTTGCTTGTGCACTGGTCCCCGAAGGGTAGGGTAAGAATATCAGGCAATATATCTTCAACCGTTGATCGAGGAGTTACAAGGTTTGTGGGAGCATATTGGTGTTGAAACTTGGGATCGCATCAACAAAGCAGAATTTTTCAATAGTTTGCCTTAATGTGGGTGATCGATGCAGTGAGCTTCCCTTTTGCATATGGCTACCTTCTGCGGTTGGAGTACACATGGAGAATTGTCTTGTCTCTTGCTGTATGGAGCTTACGAGAGAGAGAAGGCATTCGGGCTTATCGAAGGAAGGAAACCATGTTTCTTTGGCTATCATCGGCTTAATTTTTACCCCCGAGGAATCATCAATTCGAAATTCTTCGCAACATTTTTTGAAAGGGTAAGAGTCGAGGCATGATGAAGCCCCTCCCACAGTTGTCAAGGAAGTGATGAGATTTTAGAAAGACTTTCACATATCAGGGGAAGATAAAGTGGGGTGCATCGAATGCCAATTTCCAATCACCCTGGTTTGGGGAAGTCTCTTATTTGGAAGAAGCGTAGCACATTTTGGGACTTGCCTTATTGGAAGACAAACCTTGTTCGCACACAATCTTGACTTGATGCACATTAAGAAAAAAATGTTTTTGATAACATATTTAATACAATTATGGATATGGCTAAGAGTAAAGATAATAAAAAGGCTTCTCGGATGGATATGGAAAAGCTTTGCGATACGTCGGAGGTTTAAGCACGACCTGGATCGTAAAGGGAAAGCCTATTCGGCCCTAGGCACAAATACACGCTTTCACGAGAAGATAAAAATGAAGGTGTTAAAGTGGAAGGTGAAGACTTTGAGGTTACCCAGATGGTTACTCTTTCCAGATTTGGCTAGATGTGCTAACTTAAGAAACTTTAAAGATGCAAGAGGATGAAGAGTCATATGGCTTGGCCCACCGTATGTTCTTGGAAAAGGCTACTTCCAGATTGCCTTGCAGAAGTGACTTGTTGCACGATGCCATATTAAGCTCCTATGGCCAGGAGTTGAGTGAATTCTTGAGAAGTCATATGCTCTAGTGTGTTTTACGTGAGGAGGATCTAAAAGCTTCTTGAGAAAAACATTGGTTTGTTACGCTTTGCAAGCTTGAGAAAGATTTTTCCCTCCGGCATTCTTTGATTGATGGAACATTTACCTATTCACTTGGCATATGAAGCGAAGGGTTGCGAGTCAGTACAATATCGGGTGGATATGTACCCATTTGAGAGGTTTTAAACACTTTAAAGAGGAAGGTTAAAAACGAAGGCTAGAGTGGAGGGTTCGGTGTGAAAAGAGGGTACTTGATGCGTGAAGCATCTTATTTTTGTAGCTACTACCTCGATGATGAAGTTTCCACCCAGAGTTAACAAGTGTTGGTAGGAGCACAATGATGGCGGTGTTAGCTACGAGATAAGCAAAGACATTTACGTTTCTCCAAATATCCTGGTCGCTTTCTTGGAAACCCGATCAAAGAAGAAAAAGCATATCAAATTGACTAGTCCCCGAATTTCGCAATGCTTTCCTTCAGCATACGTACTCACTTAAGCGTGAAGAGGTCACAAAAACATATATTAAAGTAAGTTCTTATTCTTAAAACATCTTCTTGGTTCACTCATATAAATAATACATTATCACTTGTAAGTCATCCCTAAATCTAATTTATTATAGGTTGTTGAGAAGCATATGTGCGGAAGGAGGACCCCCCAGGAGCATTAATGCTTGACTCTTAGAGGTCAAGAAAGATAATGAATTTTATAGATGGTTTAAAACGCCATGTAAGTAAGGTCTTTCACATAAATAATTTGTATCCCTTAACCGCTCACTTTGAAAAATCTTGAATGTTGCTTTATTTCTTTTATTGATAGATCGAGGAAAATCGAATGATGAAGTGATGTATCCTGGTATTACTCATTTGGGCGGGGTCCCCAGTCTTCTTGATGTCCAGCAGCTTTAATGGCTACATTTGTTAATGGATATGCACTTTCATACGGAAGATTATGGTGGAAATAGGACAACAATGAATAGTGGCGTGTTTGTAAAAGGCTCGAGATGTTGACTATTATGGGAAATTGTTGGAGGTCATTCAATTAGGCTATTTGGGTGGTAAAAAGGTAGTTCTATTTAATTGCAAAGTGGTTTGATCCAACAATTGGAAAAGGTATAAAAGCTTGAATCAATGTGTGATATTGTGGATGTCAATTCAAACTTGAAATATAGAGGTAAAAAGACACCTACGTGCTAGCATCCCGAAGCTACTTCGATGTTACTTTGCGAATACCCTTCAAGAAAAGCAAGAGGGCATGGACATTGGTGGGCTGTTTTTAAGACAAAAGCTAGAGGTAGAATTGATGTACCCTACAAAAGAAAATATTCCTATGGACGACGAAGAGTATAATGCCTTTTACCAAGAAAGTATTATGACTGTTATTACACTGACTGCGATGGTGGAAGCGGACTGGATAATCCCATCCTTCCACTTGGCTGAGTTGATGACGAGGAGACATACATTAACCTCGATAGAAGATTACGAAGAGGAAGAAAGAGGTGAAAGAAGAAGTAGGCGATAGCCGATAGACGAAGAAGATAATGAAGGGTTGGCTGATGATTCGAGAGGATGGCGAATATGAGTCGAGATGATGAGGATGCCACTTGTGCGGCGATTCTGCAAATGTTCGCTTGCCATTTTAGCTTTAAGTAGTTTGCAAGTTTGGTATGAGGTATAGTTATAGTTTTAAGAATGTGAATACTAAAGAGGTACACCTTCAAAGTGTTTATATAAGTATTTTGTTGATTAAGTGGTTGAGGATTTGTTTGGTTTGCACAACCTTTGTCTTTGTCCAAGTGTTTGACTCGTTTGGATGCAATTTTACAAGTTGGTTTCTTCGGCTTTGGAATATGCGTTTTGTGCTAAAGTATTTAATCTGCTATTTTTCACTTGTTTCCCACTTCTATTCCCAGATTTTCCCATCATTGTTCAATTTTCATGCACTTTTCGGTTTTACTGAAGCCTCTCATTTTAAAGAGAATGTTTTTGTGGAATTTTTTGTAAACATAAATGCATAGTTTCAATGCGATCGAAGGAAAGTATTATTGCCAATTTTCTCATTTGAATTTCTTAAGACAACTATAAGCTTGGTCATTCTTGTTTTGAGACAAGTCTTTGTCCTTCCACTATCTTAATTATCTAAGTTAGTATGCTAAGTTAGTATTACAAATTGTTAGCTTGATCATATCTTATTTATTTAACGTATACTCAATTATATATGTTCAATTTCTTATATACTCAGTTTTACTTATATAAATATTACAATTGTCTTGATATATTTTTCCCTAGATAATACTATGTCACGATCGAATATACTGAGAGCTCTTTTGAGGGGAGTTTTCACCTCTACGCATTCATTGAAGAAAAGCTTCAAATGGTTTAGGGAACACATTGACAGGGAGTTGGTAACACCTGAAGCTTATCTAGGCTTCGAATGGTAACACAAACAAGCCTACTCGAATCTCCTTGAGAGCCTGAAAACTCTATCATCCATATTTATTTGGCACTCAGAAGTATGTAAATTATATTACTAGAACCAGGGTCGATGCGATACCAGCAAAGAAATAGGCTGCCTTATTTGCTCGCAAAGTTTGGAAGTGGCAAGTGTTATCTGGTTCTTTTTTTATTTATTATCAAATGTTTTTTACAAAAAATACCATGAATTTTGCTCTATAATTAGGTTCGTATCTCTTTGTTAGTTCACGTCCATACATATTTGCTCTTTGTTTTTGTAATTGCTTCTCACTCTTTCTCTATTTCTCATATCATAGCTACTTGTACAACAAACATGCCTGAGAATTTTGGAGAATTTGTGAGAAAAAGAATTGCTACTGATCAAGATCATTTTTATCGAGGTGAAATTCTAGTGTCCCTGAAGAACCAAGAAATTGTGGTTTCTTGAGTTCTTGGTAAAGCCCACGTAAGTAAATGTTTCTTAATTATTCTTTATTTTTGCTTTATATTATTGCATTAATATATGAGTATATATTTGTATGCTTTGTAGAATAGCGCTTGTACTCTCATGTTGGACAAACACGACAGCCCCGAGGCTTATCAAAGGATTTTGTAGCCCGTGGAACCCAATACTTATAGGAACAACATAAAGCAGATGAAGAAGAGAAAATGGGAGATTGAAAAAAAAAAAAAAATCAAAATTTGGATGCCGCTTTAGCCTTTGGGAGAAGTGGGTGGAACATTGGGCTGATTCTTTGAGAATGTGTCGAAATCTAAAATTGCAAAGAAAAACCGATGTGGAGGCTGAAGGTGGCATAGCAAAAGCCACATGGTGGAGGATTACGTATCCTTCCCGGCGTATACAGCCCAAGGAGGTAACTTTAAGATTGCGTTCGTAGTATTGAAATTGGTCTTGCTTAGTTCAATATGTCAATACGTATGGAGATTGCAACTCGCATTACTTATGCTCAATGTTGGTATACTCTTACGATTATTGAAATTGGTCTTGCTATTTTCAATATGTCAATACTTGGTGTTGTTAAATTTCCAGTGTAAAATACTTGAGTTCTTATTGAGTAAATGAGTCATTCAGCAGGAAAGCTTATGAAGCTATGAAGGCAATGAACGAGAAATTGAATGCTAACTTCTTTCGCATACTGATGTGCACATATGGATGTGCACATATATGGATTTATGCGTGCATACATGTACGTGCATACGCGTATAATATTCTTCTTTGTTTGAGATGATCATTTGATATCTTCAGTTGTTTACTTTCTTGATGCCTTTCATGATATAATGAGTACGAAATGAATGCCATTTTTGTTCTTGATCGAAACTAAAATGGTGAACTTCGTTTTGATGATTGCGGTTAGAATACGAATTTGGTTGATTTTGTAGTAGTTTGTCTTTGTTTGAACTTTTGAATGTCATTGAACATGGACTATTGAAGGTAGATCATTATATTGCCTTGTTGGGATTTGCTTACCATGGATTCTCCGATATTTAAACATTACTTTTTGAAATTGGATTTGCAAGTTTAATAAAAATGTTGGGATTTGCTTACCATGGATTCTCTGTAGCCTACTTAAATTTAATATGTAGTTCTAGTAGTTTTGGCAAATATGATAGACTTCTTTAAGCATCATTTACACATTAAGGTTTTAATTATTTATCATTTGATAGGCTAAACTTTTATGTTTTTGTTGTTTATAAGTTAACAGCTGCATTTATCATTTGTTGTTTAAAAATGTTGGGATTTGCTTACCATGGATTCTCTGTACTCTGTAGCCTACTTAAATTCAACAAAACAACTTCAGCAAAATAACTTCAGCAAACTAAGGCAACATGCTATCGCTTGCCGAGGGCCGGCGCCTCATACATTTCCGGGCGGCCGCCTCACCGGGCGATCCTATGTTCTTTGAATTTTCTTGAAGGCATTTCTTGAAGGCCGTTTTGTTTTGTTGTTCCTTCCAATATATTATACAACCTTGCCAGAAATCTATATCCACAACAACACCCACTCAATACACCTGATGATAATTTGTTATTTCATATGTATTATATGATACTTAAGAAAGTTAAGTCGATGATTTTGACTTGTTGTTTCTTATTGCTTTCTGTTGGCTGAACCTAGAAACAAAAAGACCCGGTGAGGATATACATGTTCTAGAAGAGATCATCAAATATAATGGAAAAAGTCTCGCGATGGATCTCTCCAAAAGGACGAGAATGGAAATCCGATTTTTGCCAACAAACAACTCACGGAAGCTCTTGTAAGTTCATTTATTGTTTTAGTCAAATATTTTTTCACTACGGCCTTTTTTATAGTTAGTATGAAATATTTAATGGATTTAGGAGCAATATAAAGTTGATGTTCAACTTTGTGAGTGAAGAAGGTGAAAGAGTCGATGGAGTTGTTGCGGTAGATGTCACCAGCATTCCATTTCAAGGCGATAAGTGGATTGAGAGTGTTGGGGGTGTGAAAAAAGGCCGTGTTTTGGGTGTCGGAACATCAAGGACCTTTTTGGCAGTAACAGGGTCTTCAGCTTCCAGCGTGTCTAGCAAGGCTGCTCCATCTATAAGTCCAGAGGCTCAAATGATGATTGATGAGGCTCACCGTCTTTGCAGAAGAGGCTCGTAAAGGCTATGAGGAAATGCGAGACAGATTGAATGCAGTGGAGGAATTCATGAGGTCAAAACTTGGTTCTTAAATTCGTCTAGTTTTATATTTTGGGAAATTTGGTACAACATTATGACTTAAACTTTCTTTTTGTCATTACCAAGCTACTTCCATGTCTGTTTTTATTTAGCAAACAACTATATGATGTGCTTTTGTAAAACAAGTATAACTTTATGCATGTTATTATTTTGTTTCAAGTTGTGTTATTATCATTCGCCGTCTCTAAATGAAGATTAGCAATCTATTCAAATTAGAATTATATGTTAATATCTGTCTCTAATTTAGAGATGTACGTGATCCGATCTCGAATCGAGAGACGGGCGTATCCGTAGCCGAATCGAGACGGGCGTATCACGTAGGAATCGAGACGGACGTATCCGTAGGGATCGAGAGACGGGCGTATCCGTCGGAACCAGAGACGGGCTTATCCGTCGCCGAATCGAGACGGGCTTATCCGTCGCCGAATCGGAGACGGCGCATCCGTCGCATCGTAGAGACGGCGCATCCGTCGCTGATTTAGAGACAGACGTATCCGTCGCTGATTTAGAGACGGACATGTCCGTCTCTAAAATAGCTACAAAATAGCGACGCCCAATTTAGCGACAAACCTACACCCACGGAATAGCTACGGAACAAATCCGTAGCTAAACACGATTTAGCTACAGAATCTTCATTTTAGCTACGGAATTTGTCGTAGCTAAAATGGATTTTCCTTGTAGTGTCATACTAATGTGGAGTGGTGAGGATGATCGCGGTCCCTACAAGGAGAAATGTTTGTGGAATGGGGTAGGGGAAGGGGTCTTGTCATTTTGGGAAGGGAAAAGAGTTGGACGGACAGAGGGGAAGGGAAATCCGGTGGTAGGGGTAGGGGGTGTCAGTTGAAAAGAAATGGATGACAAAGAGAAATGGTTGAAGAAGGAAAGAAATGTGTTTGTCAAGTTTTAAAATTGGACAAATTGTAATTTAGGGTCTGAACTCGAGGGGTGTTCTCCAAATGGGACTCATATTTTTTTTTGTCAAATTAGGGCTCAATATTTAAATTTTTCGCCAGTTAAGGGCTTTTTGATAATTTTCGTTAAAAATACGGTTAAATAGCATGTGTCACTCACGTGATTAATTGATTTGGTTAGTTTGCATTGATATTTAAATTTAAGGGGCTAAGTGAAATAAATTAAAAGTGGGGGTGAAAATAAATAAAACCAACCACAAATAAAGCCACACCTTTCCCATCAACGTTAATTCCTCTCTAGACGTGTCCAAACGGTTATAACCGTCGGTTAACGGTTATAACCGCCGGTTAAAAAACCGTTAAACCTTAACCGTAACCTAACCGTTAACCGTGTATTAACGGTTACGGTTATCCGATTAACGGTTATAACCGGTTAACACAGTTTATCCGGTTAAAATGGTTAACTGAAGCCCTTTTTTTCTTCTTCAGATTAGTCCTTTTAACGGAATTTTTAACGATTTACATTAACCTTTGTTAAAAAAACTAACTGGAATTTCAAAAAACTAACTGAAATTCTGAAAAAACTAACTGAAAACGTTAAAAAACTGACTGAAATTCTAAAAAACTAACTGAAATTCTGAAAAACTAACTAAAAACGATGAATTTGGCCGGTTAATCCGGTTATAACCGCCGGTAGAGATCGATGGTGGTGCCGTTCAACAACCTGACGAATCCTTGAAGGACTACTTAAGCAGGTTCAACAAAGAAGCTGTCGACATCCCCAACATGGATATTTCTACAGCAACTGAAGCTTTCAGAATGGGACTCAAGAAAGACTCCCCATATTATGAGGAACTAGTCTAACACCCGTGCGTTAAACGCACGACAAAAAAACTTTAATAAATAATAGAAACTAAATAAAAATAGTTACTCCCACCGTCTCAAAATAAATGTTCAAAACTTTTTCAAAATTGCACTTGGTTAAGTTAAGAGTAAATTTGAAATTTTTTTAAACATTAATTTTGAGACGAAGAGAATTAAATTTGAGATAAAGAGAGTATATTTTTCTTTGAAACATTTGTTATGGGATATAGATCATAGTTTATTTTCCCCCGTTACATCCGAAAATTCAAACTTTTCCTGCTCGAATGTTCAATATTTCAAAATGAAAAATTTTATTAATTCTTTATTTGTGGGCCCCTAAACTATTATCTACTAACTATTCTATACCCCACTTTTCTTTCCTACCAAACTATCTATCCTCACAACAACGCATTATCTATTTCAACTTTTTCTTAATTCTTAAATCACTTTAATTTTTGAACTTTAAAATAGTACATTGAGAGTACAATTTGTCAATTGGATTATCTCCTCTTCACATTTTTCAAACATTTTCACAAAGACCATGATTAAGTAGACTCCCCTTTCCTCCTTCCCCATTTCGATCTACCATCCTCTTCCCCACCCCCCTCCCCACCAAAAAAAAAAAAAAACCCTCCCCACCCAAAAAAAAACTTAAATAAGCACAAACCATCATTAACATATAAGGAGTATTTTTTTCCATATAAATAATTCAATATTTATAGAAATATAATTATTTAATTGAAGTTTAATTGAAAAGTTATGAAAAGTTAATATTTTATATAATTGTTATTAATTCATAAATAAAAATATAATTAAAACTATTTTTAATTTCAAGAACACAAAAAAAAAACTCATAAATGATGGTCAAGATTCAATTTAAATAACCAAAAAATAATCATTAACGTTTATTTCAAGACAGATGGATGTTTTGTAGCCTTGCAGACCCCACTTGCATGTAAGCCGGTGGTAGGTTCCAATTGAAGATGCACATCTTGGGCCCAAGTCCGTGGGCCGGCCTGCTCGCCCGTGGCCCGCGAACCGCCAGCCCGTGGCCTGCCTTGCCCGCCAGCCCAGCCCGTGAAGCCCAGCCCGTGATTACCGGCGGAGCAGGCCTTGGATTATTGCCGCAGGCCGGGCCAAGCCTGCGGGCCGAAGGAAGCCTGCCAAGCCCGTCCGCCAAGCCTTCTGCCTTTATCTTCTGATATTCACTTAATCACTTGGCCTATTTCTTTTTCACTCTTCACTAGGCCAAGTTGCCAAATTGGCCTGCAAATTGCCCATACCTCTTCTCTTTTTGAGGACCTAGATATCCTCCAATGGTGGAAAGCACACCAAAGTCTTTATCCTATACTTTCTATCATTGCACGAGATCTTCTTACCCCTCCAGTGTCGACGGTAGCCTCAGAATCCGCATTCAGTACCGCTAAAAGAGTTGTTACGCCAGCGAGGAACCAACTAACCCCGAAGCTCATGGAGCGGCTAATTTGTCTTGCCGATTGGGACGATGCATCTCTAAGGAAGCAAGGGAATGATCGAGAGCTTCAACATGACAGCGAATCGAGCGCAGACGAAGACAATCTTGATGGGGATTATACTTTGGATGGAAACTAGAAAGTTTTCAAATCTATGAACGAAGAAAATCATTTGTATTTTAATGTTTTGTTTTCCTAGATTGTTTAATTACAACTATGTTTCCTATTTTGTTGCATTTTGTTATGTTTTATTTTCCTAGATTGTTTAATTAAGACTATGTTTAATATTTTCTTGTATTTTCCTAGATTGTTTTCCTAGTTAGTATTGAGGTTAAGGCTCCTAAATGTCCCCCCTTATTTATAAAAGGGTAAGGTAGGTTGTCCCCCTCTTTTAATTTTATTTTAATTAATAAAATTTAAGGGTACCGTCCCTTTTTTCTTTTATATACTTTCGTTTCTTTTAATTTCGTTAAGTTTTATTTCTTTAAAAATTCTTAACTTTTTTTATAAAAAATTTTGAAAAAAAAAAATCAGTATTAAAAAACATCTAAAATAGTATTTTCTATCCAAAAAAAAAATTTAATACACAGATAAAAACTTAATAGAAACTGTTAAAAATTAATAAAACATTTAACATTTGAATATTTATCAATAATAAGCTTCTGTCCAAGTGGTAAGCATTCCCTTCACCCCAGTCCAAGGACCAGCAGACCACGGTTCAATTCCCCTTCACCCCATTTCATATTTTGTATAAAAAAAAAAAGGAAAAGCCCTCCCAAACCCGCCAACCCAGCCAGACGGGCAAACGGTGCGGGCCGAATCCTACCTAGATAGGTGGGCCGGAGCGGGCTTGACCCGCGGGCCTCTCAATAGCGGGCTGGGCAATATTCGTTCTCTGCGGGCTAATTTCAAACGGGCCGGGCCAGCCCGAACGTTCATCTTCAGTTCCAATTAATGTGTTTGAGATTGTTTTATTTTCTTGTGCTTTTATAAGAAAATTGCTGTGCCCATATATAAATGAATTATAGTAACGTTTTCCACCTAAAAAGATGATTAAATTCCATTTATATTTTAAAACTATAATAGCAAAAATATATAATCTATGTTTTGAAATATTCCCTCCGTCCCACCCGACTTAGAACAATTTGTTATTTTGGGAGTCCCACTCGAATTAAGACGTCTCAAAATGATAAATTTATATTATTTTTATATTTAATGAGACTCACTTGTCATACTTATAAAACACAATCTCCTTACTATTCCTCCCACCCATTTTCTCCCTTATTTTACTTTTCATATTTATAATACCTCCTCCACTCATTCTTTATTCTCTTATTATATTAATATTTTCTAATTTTCATATCGGAAGAGAAAATCATAAGTTGAATGGGACAAAGGTAGTATTGTCATAAGATTTTATTATTGCCTTAGAATAAAAATTACTACTTTTTATGCTTTGCAATAAGTGTTACATTACACATTCATAAACTAAGATAATAGTCTTTGCAAAAAGAAAAAAAAAAATTAGTGCAATTTACAATACATCGATATAAAAACAAAAAGTACACCTTCTTTAAAATAATTGCCAAACTAACAACACTTGATATATAATAGGACGAAGAAAATATTCTAAGATAATACCCTATAAGAAAGTACTACTCCCTCCCTTCGTTCTAAAATAAATATTTAATTTTTAAAAAAAAATCTTGAAATTTTTTTTTAAAAAAATATCATTTATTTTGAGACATGAAATATATACAAATTGAGAACATACTTCTTATGTTATTCTTTAGTTTTAAAAAAATACATATACTCCCCCCTCCATTCTATTTGAAATTTCACTATTATAATTAAACAAAAAATTAAGAATATAATATTAATTTTAAAAGGTATTGTGAGTGAGAAATGGATTATTTGGACAATAAGTGAGTGAGATTTATAAGTGAATTTCACAATTTAAATATGCAAATACGAGTAGACATAAAAGTATTATAATAATTTTTTGTTATTTATAGAAAGATGAAATTTCAAGAGACAACCATTAGTAAAGTTTCTAATGTGAAATGTGGAAGAGGAGTAAACATTTAAAAATAAAATTAAATACTAATGTTACATTTAAAAAAAAAAAAAAAACAGGGTGGGGCGTCATTGTGGTTGTGGGGAGGAGACTTAGGTGGTGTGAAGGGAAGATGGAGGGTCTAATGTTTTTCTTTTCTTAAAATTTGATATGGGGAAAGGCAAGTTATTATGGTGGAAGGAAGTCAAGTGGTTAAAATCATAATTTATGGCTCGAATACAATGGTTAATGACTGTTTCATTCAATGAGCATAAATGTTATTCTAGAAAGTTCTAAATTTTGGAGGGAAAATTTTGTGATAAAATCACTTCATCCTTTATATATATATATATATATATATATATATATATATATATATATATATATATATATATATATATATATATATAGATTAGTAATGACTCCTTGCAAAAGACTCGAGAAAGTCAGGACGAGGGCCATAAAATTCATTAGGCTGGAAGAGGACAAGTTGATGCAAGAGAAAGCATCTAAAAGAACTGTTACTCCCGAGCATTCTGGCGGCAAGATGGAGACATCACACTCTAAATTCAATAGGGGCAAATCATACTCTAAAACTGAACACTATAGCATTAATGCCGTCATTGATAGTACTAATTAAGATGAACTGCCTTACCCTAAGATAGATGGGGCCTCCTTGATGATACCTACACTTAAAAGTTTGCTTACCTCAAGTTTTATTGCCTCCTCTTTATCACGAGCAAAACTTCGCAACCTCTGCTCCTTGGGCTTGATAGCCGGATTAACCTCCAGATAAGCGATCCAGATCGGGACCCTTATCTTTATCGACGACCCCACTTTCTTCATAAGTGACGTCACCGAGGGGCTTCTGTAAGTACCCCAATCCGCATCGCTCCCCATCCGAACACCCGGGAAATACCGCAGACTCACACAAATGTGATCCTGAAGACTCGTAACCTCCAAACACCCTAAAACCACCAACCAAACCAAGGTAGGACCCTTCTGGGATAAAATAAAATAGGACTTTTTGGGAATTTACAAAAATGGTCAGCCTGCAATAGTGTCCGTACGGACCACTTTGCAGGGTGAAATGGCCTTTCGAGCCCTCCCGAGGCGCTCCGAAGTCCTCCCGAAGCGTCCCGAAGCCCTGCCGAGTCGTCCCGAGACGCTTCTGAAGCATCCCGAAGCCTCCCTAAGCCCTGCCGATCCATCCCAAGCCATTTCGGTCCATCCCGAGCCATTCGGTTACAACATTTCTTGATGAGTACAAGCACGGTCTACTCTCAAGCTCACAACATGCTAAAAGACAACTTAATACATTTAACAAATAATGTGTCAGCAATGCAATTAATGGACACCTCACACCCGGACACCGACACGTCCACCTCACAACAGGACACCAACACGTCCACCTCACCCCGGACACCGACACATCCTCACATCCGACCAACACGGTCACCTTCTCTTTCCTGACAAGCGATCCAGATCGGGACCCTTATCTTTATTGACGACCCCACTTCCTTCGTAAGTGGCGTCGCCGAGGGGCTTTTGTAAGTATCCCAATCTGGATCGCTCCCCATCCGAACACCCGAGAAATACCGCAGACTCACACAAATGTGATCCCGAAGACCCGTAACCTCCAAACACCCCAAAACCACCAACCAAACCAAGGGAGGACCCTTCTGAGATAAAATAAAACAGGACTTTTAGGAATTTACAATAATGGTCAGCCTGCAATAGTGTCCGTACGGACCACTTTGCAGGGTGAAAACCATCATTGCAAAATCCCCTTAAAGTCTATGATATTCCCTCAAATCCTGAAAAACCAAAAAACTAGTTTTGCAACAAGGTCCGTACGGACCACTTTGCAATTTTTTGGGGCCTATAAATAGAGGGATCCCCCTCTCATTTTCTTCACACCTCCATTCTCTCCTCTCTCCCCCAGCCTTTAGGCTCCCTTCTAAATCCTATCGAGGCAATCCCGGTCCCTTTTGATTCATTTCGAGGCCTTTTAAGCCCTCCCGAGGCGCTCCGAAGTCCTCCCGAAGCGTCCCGAAGTCCTATCGAGTCATCCGAAGACGCTCCCGAAGCCCTGCCGGTCCATCCCGAGACATTCAGGTCCATCCCGAGCCATTCGGTTACAACATTTCTTGAAAACTCCTCTCCTCTCTGAAATCTTCTCTCGTGACCTTCATCAATGGCCTTCAAAGGTCATTTTCCGTGGATGGTATGGCTTCCTAAAGAAATGGAAACAATGGGTCCATCAGTTATCCCCTAAATATTCCCCCATTTGGAAACAAGCCTCATTCATCAAGCAATACTTACTTCCGTCTATGAGCTCAAGCCTAACCCAGATACTGTTCTCGGGTTAACCGAGTACTGGTGCTCTCAAACGAACACATTTCTCTTTCCATGGGGAGAAGCCACTATCACGCTTGAAGATATTATGATCCTCGGCGGATACCTTGTTCTTGGTGATCCTGTTATCGGCGGCAACCCTGTTCTTACCGATGAAATGTGTAAACTAGAAGAAGATTTCAACAATTTTCGATTAAAAATCTTGAGGAAGCATCGTGTTCAAGCTACACACCATGGGTGGCTCAACTATTTCATGGATGAAAAGAAAAATAGCAGGGGTAATTTCGTCCATATAGCTTTTCTTTCCATCTGGTTATCTAGGTTTGTCTTTCCAACCATTGCTGATAAGCAAATTCTGATTTCGTTATATAATTCCTACAATAGTAAAATTATCTCAAGGGTATAAACATGCGTTAGGCCCTGCTGTTCTTGCATCTCTTTATCACAATCTAACATTCATAAGAGAAGAAGCTCTTGCTTCTAGAGATACTATAAGTGTTTCGGGTCCATTTATGTTGTTGCAAATATGGGTGTTTGAAAGGTTCCCTGTAATAGGCCCGAAACCTGTGGATTTACTTCTTCCTAGATTGCCAAGAATGGCTAGATGGGATAAGCTGAGTTTGAAGCTCACTTTACCTATAGTGAGATTAGTTGTTAAGGAAGCTAAGAACTTTTGTTAGAGACCTTATTTTGCTAGGCTGAAAATTGGCAATATCCATCCTATTGTAAGGAGAAAGACCAGTTGTTTTCGAATTGTTCCAGTCTAGATGATGATTTGAGATCGTTTCATCGATTTTTGTTGGCTTCTGAGGTTGTTGGAATGAATTGTAAAGAGAAGTATTTTCCACATCGGGTGGCTATGCAATTTGGATTTGACCAGGATATTCCTGCTCATCTCTCGAGTGTGAGATTAGGTTGTAGAGAACCTAGTCAACTGTTTGTTCCATCAAGATTTTCTCAGCCTTGTGTTACCTTGGGATATTCCAAATGGTGGGAGGATTTGATGTTAGCTCGTCAAGGAAAATTTAAGGATGTTTCATTAGGGAAGAATAGAGATACGAAGAACGATCACCTAGTATCTTCATCAGTTCAGGCAAGTGGAAATAGCCAAGATTATCATGCCACGGACGCAGCTTTGAATCCATTTGATTCTGAATCAGAATCTTCAATGTATTCTAGTTTTCAAAATCACCCTCGTAAGGTTTCTCAAAAAGTTCATTCTGAGGACAAAACGCGTGCCAAAAATGATAATGTAGTTAGAGAAGAATGGAACGAGGCAGACGCAGGGAAGAGTCAAACTGATATTCCTACAATGCCCTCAATTCTGAAAGGATCTGGCAGCACGATACCCCCTCCACCTGGTTTTCAAAGATTATCATCTAATGACAAAAAGAAACTTTATGAAGTCTCCGACAATGAAGGCGATGAGCCAGTTTCACTGCCTTGTGAGAAGAAAGCTAAGGTAGTTAAAACAGAGAAGGAGATTCCAGTGTCAATTCAGACTGAAAGATGCAAGATTGGAGTCTCTAATGTCAATTTAGTGAAGAGGGAATATGTTAGTGATGATGATAATGATGATGATGTAGTAATTATCTCACATTTGGAAAAGGGATCTAACAAATACGGGGGTAGAAAAGAGAAGTCACCCACGCGAGAATCTTTTAAGGTTTCTGAGCCAAAGAAGAATTTCATTCAGTCATCAGAGGTGGTTTTCACATAGAAATTAAGGTAGAACCTGGAAATTTTTCCGATAAGGAGCCATTCAATGTTGGCTTTGATGTGAAGAATATGGGGAAAGATTCAAGCAAAGAACAGAAGACATCAGTTGCAAAGGGAGTAGAGAGGAAAATGGCTGGAGAATCTGCAAGCAATCCGATAAATCTCGATGAAGATACACCTTCTGCTTGTGGTGTAACTAAAGATGCTTGTGGTGTAACTAAAGATGTATTAGAAAGGCTTTCGAATCTCGAGAAAATTATGGGGTAGTCAAAAATGAAGGCTGAAGGTGTTAAGTTGTTCTGTTCAGCTTGCTTATGTTCAATCTTTTGTTTGATTCAGACCTGCCACTTGAAGCCTCTGGAATTTTGGTTTAAAATGTTGGCATGGCATGGCATTTTGGTTTTACTGTAAAAATAACCACAACTTAGATTTGCAAGTAACTGAAGCATGTGGCTGAATCATCAGATGTTTGTCAAATTATTAGTACCCTCCGTCCCAAATATGAAACAATTTTCAATGAAGAGTAATTTTAGGTTTTTATCCTAAAATGACATATTTATGGACCAGAATGTTTGGGGTTCAATCCAGAGTCCCGCATCGAGAATTAAGCAAATAATTGTCACGCATATAAAAACACTCACCCACATTTTTTTTTGATACCCAGGTTTTCAGCTTCGACGGACTAATCCTGGACCACCAGCTATCGGGCCCTCAGTGACTAGCGGAGGTAAACCGCAGGATATGCCCGAGGTAGTCAGGGTGGCAGCAATAGCCCTCCTACAAGACATTTACATCACTCTTACATCACCAATAGCTCAGGGGGAATCGAACCTATGACCTCTCAGAAAGGAGGCCGGTTAGCATACCACAGGAACAGGAGGCCTTAAGTTTATTATCCACTTTATTATTATGATCATTAATGTGTACTAATGTGTAGAGTGGTGGTGGTAGTGATGCCAATAGACAATTAGTAAGGATTATGCCGGTAGTACTCCTTCCATCCAAAAATAAGATTTTTACTTTTTTTTCAGTCTCACGGTAAAGTCCTTAGCTGGTCTGTCTCATAGGTACAGAGGTCATATGCGAAATGAGAATATGGGGCCGTTTGGAAAACACCCCCTCGACTTCAGGTCTTAAATTGCAATTTGCCCTTTAAAAAATTAACACAATAATCTGTTATATATATATATATATATATATATATATATATATATATATATATATATATATTTAATGGACATAGATAAAATTGAGTCTCTTCAAAATTTGGGGCCCTGATCCTTAGTTACTTTATTTATAAAATGGATCGCTCAGTACACAATAACAACACATTCACTATTTTACTACCAACTTTCTCACTTCTATTTTGAAAACGTGAGTTTTATGGGAACATAATTATGTTTCCTTATTTCAAAAGACTTCTATTATGGTAAGAAGATTTTGAGACTTTCATGGAGATTTATAAGTATCTTACTTTTATTAAGAGATTGTAATTATGTAAATATCTTTTATTTATGTACATAGTTTTATATTAGGACTAACCTACTAATATTTGATTTCCTTGTGAGTGTGTTATATGTTTTCAAATAGGAAAAGGAATCTCACAAAGGAAGAGGTCGATTGCATGAAGATCTTCTCCAAGGTGCTCTATAAATACAAGGCATTCAGCACAAAGAGAAGTGACATAATTTACGAGAGAAAATCACATTCTTCATAGTCATTCGACATTGTTGTTTTAGGTTGTGAGCTTACATCCGTAACTCACATCTAGGTTTTCATAAAGTTCTCTTGTTTTACTTCTGATTGAATAAGTCCTACTTGGGAAAGGGGAGTTGTTCATATCATAGAAGGTGATTAGAACTTGTTTAGTATTTTCATATTTTAGTTTTTCACTTATTTGTTTTTGTAAGAAACATAAGTTTTTATAGTGAAAAGGTTTTTGGGCGTAAGCCTAGTTTGCTGATCACACAAAGCGTATATAACTCTTGAGTTATTGCATTTTATTTACTTTTATTTACTTTATTCCGCTGCATTATCTGTGGATGTGTGGACTGAGACACATCTGTACTCACATCCTTTGCCTATTGCGTGATCCAAGTTTCCTAGCTACACGAAACTTTCAATTGGTATCGAGCCAACTCTCGAAATATTACTGAGTGTTGATCCAGAAAGTGTAGTCATTATGGAATGCCAAAATCACCAAAATAGGCCTCCTGTCTTGGATGGCACAAATTATTCTCTTTGGAAGTCTAAGATGCGAAATTACATCAAAAGTATTGATGAAAGAGCTTGGATGTGCATTCTTGTTGCATGGCAACCTCCTTGTGGAGAAAAAGCCATCTTCTCGTGTTGGTGAGTCCTTCTTTGAAAGAAAACCGAAGAACAATGGACTCTTGATGAAATACAAGCTGCAAATTACAATTCAAAAGCCATGGGTGCTATTTCCAGCCATGTTTCGGGAATATGTACAAGCTTATAACAAATGAAAGTATAGCCAAAGCCGCTTGGGATATTTTGCAAACTCAATGTGAGGGAGCACCAAGTGTGAAGGCTACCAGGCTTAGAATTTTAATGGATAGGTTTGAGTTACTTCGAATGGAAGAAGCCGAGGATATTGTGTCATATCTTGCTAAGATTCATGAGATTTCAAATGAATGCACAAGTCTAGGAGAATCAATCTCCAATGCAAGACTTGTTAGTAAGATTCTAAGGACCTTGCACGAGAGGTTTAACATTAAAGTAGTGTGATTGAAGAAACAAAGGACACAAATACGTAGGTCTTGACACCATCATAGGAATCTTGACTGTTTGAGCTTAACCTTGAGGCTCGAGAAGAAAAATAAAACACACCTTAAAAGTGCTCTACCAAAAGAGCTTGTGGAATTATCCTCTGAAATTGACAAGTCTAATCTTGAAGATGAGGATGTAGCTTTTATTTCAAAGAAATTCAGCTCTATCTTGAAAAATAGAAGGATGAGCAAATTTCCCAATAGACCTACTTCGATCAAAAGCCAAAACCTATGCACCGACACTGGATTCAAGAAACCAAGTTTTGAAAATAAAACATTAGGGCATGTCGTGGCTTTGGTCATTATGCCAATGAGTGTGCTAACACACTTAAAAAGAAGGGGATGAGCTTAAGCTGCTACCCTTAGTGACGGTGAAGATGAGGAAGAAGAAGTGGCTAACATGTCTGTCTAAAATTGCCATTACGTGTTTAATGCTTTTGCAGATATAGAAGAATATACTCCTGAAAAACCCTTGGATGTGGGCTCGGTTGTGTACACATCCGTAAAGGAGAGTCGGATGATGAAGATGAAGAAAGAGACATTCCCTATGAGGAACTCTTTGCCACATACAAGGAGCTACATACAGATTGGATGAAAAGATTGGACAAAATTGAGGTACTTGTTAAGGTAAACAAATCTCGATAAATTGGTAAGATGAAAAACCTTTCAAAAGAGAATGATGCTCAAAAGGATACCATTGCAAGACTTGAAGTCCTTGTGACCAAAAGAGAAGTTGACCTTGAAAAATTCAAGAATGAATGTGAAAAAGCTGATAATACTTTCACTAAGTTAAACAAAAGTAAAATGAAAATGGAAGAAGCTTTTTCCATGGGTCAACGTGACAAAATTGGTATAGGTTTTGAAAATAATTTTGTAAAGGAGGGATATGAGGGTTCTACCTCTAAAAGTGTGAAAAAACAAGTTTTTAAAGAAAAAGTCATTCTGAGTGAGAAGAGACCAAGAAAGAGGCATTACATTTGTCATTACTGCCTAGCTCCTGGTCACATTAGGCCCTTACATTACAAACTCAAGGGTGATAAAAGTAGTTTTAAACGGCCTCGGATGTGTGAGAAGATGTATGCACATCCTAACACACATCCGGTCAATGAGACCTCTGCAACCCAAAAGAAAAGCATTAAACGGTGGGTAGCCAAACCAATTACCACCTGTAATGTTGTCTACTCTTCCCTCAAAATCTTGTCTCGGCTCTTGGTATTTTGATAGTGGGTGCTCTAGGCACATGAAACCAAGCAGTCCTTCTTGACTATGAAATAATAAATGGAGGGAAAGTAAATTTTGGTGGAGGTGCTCAAGGAAAGATTGTTGGGAAAGGAACCCTAGATGTCAAGGGTCTCCCAAAATTGCACAATGTGTACCATGTGGAAGGCTTGAAAGCCAACCTAATAAGCATCGATTGATGATGACCTATTTGTGAAGTTTGATAAGCACTTGTGTGAAGTGTTTGATAAGGACAATAAATGTGTGTTTATGGTCCTAGATCTGCTTGATAATTGTTACCAATTTGGTGACAATCTTTCTTGCCTAAGCTCAAAAGCTAATGATGTCAATCTGTGGCACCAAAAATTAGGGCATGCTAAGAACTCTGGAAGAACTTCAAAGGTTTGAAGCCATTAAAGACCTCCCTAAACTGAACTTCAAGAACCACGATGTCTGGGTCATGTCAAAAGGGAAAACAAACAAAAGCATCACATAAAAAGGTCCAACAATGCTCCACAACTAGATGTTTGGAGATGATTCACACTGATTTAATGGGACCTATTGAAGTAGAAAGCTTTGGTAGGAAAAAGTATGCCTTTGTGTGTGTTGATGATTATTCTAGGTACACTTGGGTAATGTTCTTAAGAGAAAAGTCAGAAACAATTGGAGAATTCAAGAATTGGTACAAAAGAGTTAGAAATCTTTATGGTCTTAAGACTGTGAGGATTAGGTCTGACCATGGCACTGAATATGAGAATCAAATGTTCACCAATTTTTGCAATTCTAAGGGAATCACTCATGAGTTTTCTGCACCAATCACCCCACAGCAAAATGGAATTGCTGAAAGAAAGAATAGAACCTTGCAAGAAATGGCTAGGGTCATGCTAAGTTCAAAGAACTTGTCCAAAAAGTTTTGGGCAGAAGCTTTAAACACTGCTTGTCACATTGGCAATAGGGTGTTTCTAAGGATTGGTAGCACTGTCACCCCATATCAAATTCTCCTTGGAAAGAAACCAACTGTAAAATATTTTCATGTGTTTGGTTGTGTTTGCTATATTCTCAATGATAGAGAATACCTGTCCAAGTTTGATTCAAAGAGTGACAAAGCAATTTTCATGGGATATTCCACAAACAGTAGAGCTTACAGAGTTTTCAATCTCAAAACTAAGACCATTATGGAATCTGCTAATGTTAAATTTGATGACTCACTTGATCTTAACCTCAAGACTGCTGAGGATGATGTTTCAGGTTGCTTGCTGGACTGGAAGGATGAAGAAACAGGTGCTGAAAAAGCAAAAGAAACTTCCAGTGCTGTTAAAAATGATGAACCTGACAAGGATGTAACCAAGGATGTGGACACATCTGCCTCCACATCTGAACCCACATCCACTCAAACTCCTGTAACTGAGGACAGTTCCTCTGATTCTGATCAGGATGATGCTCCAGAAGGTAATGTGAATGGGTGTGTGGATAGGTCAAAGGATATCCCTTCAAAAATCCAGAAAAACCACCCCACTTCACAAGTTGTGGGAGATGTGCATGCTCAAGTGAGAACTAGACAAAAGGACAAAGTTGATTATAGAAAGATGGCTGGTTTATGGAGTTGCTCCTCAGCATACTCCCAGGTAAGCTTCTGTTGTTTTGTTTCTAAAATTGAACCTAAGAATGTTACTGAAGCATTGAAAGATGCTGACTGAATTATGGCTATGCAAGATGAATTAATTCAATTTGAAAAGAATGAGGTATGGACTCTTGTTCCTAGACCCTCACATGGTAATGTAATAGGAACCAAATGGATTTTTAAGAACAAAACTGATGAGCAAGGTGTGATAACTAGAAATAAAGCTAGGTTAGTTGCTCAAGGTTATACTCAAATTGAGGGAATTGACTTTGAGGAGACATTTGCTCCTGTTGCAAGAATTGAGTCCATTAGGCTTTTGTTAGCCATTGCTTGTTACCTCAAGATTACTCTTCATCAAATGGATGTCAAGAGTGCCTTTTTAAATGGGATATTAAATGAGGAAGCCTATGTTGAACAACCTAAAGGCTTTGTGGACTCCAAATATCCTAATCATGTGTATAAACTGAAGAAAGCTCGCTAAAGCAAGCCCCTAGAGCTTGGTATGGTAGGTTGACTGACCATTTACTTCAACTAGGATTCAAGAGAGGTGAAGTTGACAAAACCGAAGAAATAAGAAAGAGATCTATGTAGATGACATTGTGTTTGGATCAAATTCTGATCCAATGCTAGCCGAATTTGTGGATAGCATGACTTCCACATTTGAGATGAGCATGGTAGGTGAGTTGAACTTTTCTTAGGCTTACAAATTAAGCAATTCAAAAGATGGCATGTTCATTTCACGTCTAAGTATGCCAAGAATCTTGTGAAAAAGTTTGAGCTTGAACACTCTTCACATCAAAGAACCCCAATGGGATCTTCCCAAAAGTTAAGCCATGATTCAGATGGTGAGAGTGTTGATCAAACCCTCTATAGAAGCATGATAGGAAGCCTGCTTTATCTCACCAACCCTAAAGTGTCCCATCTTAAAGCCTTGAAAAGAATCATTAGGTATGTGAGTGGGACTGAACCTAGGTCTACATTACTCTAAAGAAACAAACACAAATTTGGTTGGGAGTGATGATAGAAAAAGTACCACTGGATGTTTCTACCTAGGTAATAACCTTGTGTCTTGGTATAGTAGGAAACAAAATTGTGTGTCCTTGTCCACTCGAGGCCGAATATGTTGCCCTTGGGAGTTGCACACAATTACTTTGGATGAATCAAATGCTAAAAGATTATGGATTAAATAGCAAAGTTTTGCTTTTTGTGATAACAAAAGTGCCTTGGACATATCTAAAAATCCTGTTCAACATTCTAGAACAAAGCACATTGATATTAGACATCATTTCATTAGAGATCTTGTAGAGCAAAAAGCGTGTGTCTGGAATTTGTTGGGACTGAAAATCAATTGATATATTTACAAAGGCATTAGATTTGGAGAGATTTTCCTCCTTGAGGAAGTCTCTTGGCTTGTGTGATATCTAAGGTTGTGAGACCGAGATGTGTCTCACATCCTCTAACACATCTGTAGATTAGTTTAACTGAAAAAAAAAAAAAAAAAAAAATCATAAAAAGAAAAAGCCAAAAATATCATGCATTAGCATGAAATTTCTCAGTGTGGTCACTTGTGAGTCTTCATCTTTGATATTATTTTTGATCACTTAATTGTGAGTATTTCCTGTCCATGTAATCTTTTGATTACTTGGTATAACCTTCCTAGGTATCTCACAGTGGGTGCTAAAAGAAAAAAAAAATTTACATGTGTGAGAAACAGCTGCTTCACCCTTAGTATGAAGCCATACCATTGTGATCAAGTGATTTTCATAAGAAAACTTGAAGTCAAACTTGATAAGATCATTGGGAAAAAGGGCTATCTTTGGGATCAAGTAAAGTGAAAGCTACTCACATTGCAAAAATCCACAACAAAAAATTGGTGGATGCATCCTAGAGGATTGGATTATTGCTCATTGACTTTTTGTGATCTAAATGTGTCCCAATATGTGACTCACATCCTATACCACATCCATAAACTGAGAATATTTCCTTCACTTGTGTGTTTGCATCATGCTAGGCATATTGCATTTTAGGACATATAGGAGCTTTGTAAATATATTAGTTAATTAATTTTCTCTCTTAATTTACTCTTTGATTATATAGGTTTTTGATCTCCAATATCTTTCATGAAAAGAAAAGGTGTGTATCAATCCTTGTTTGAAAAGGTTGACAAATTCTTTTGGGATTCTGTTTTGGTTAAAGATATGCCGAAGTATTTTTGTTTTTATAAAAATCTTACAAAATCTTGATTTATTTTAATCCCTTATTCTTTTGGAAGGTGCTTGTGTGTTGTAACCTCAAAGGTTTTCTAGCCGTTGGAGGACTCTTAAGGTTTTTGAGGTATGATTACCTGTTTGGAAAAGGATTCCTAATTCTATTTGGAAAGGGGGAGCTGTGAGTATTTATTTTACCTCACATCCGTCTCCTCCCTCATAATCCTTGTTAAAACCCTTGTTCTTCCTTCCCGTTTGCACACAAATTCACACACTTTGCATTAACTTCTCGTTATACTGTTCAACCAACCCCAAATCTCTCTGTTAAATGGCCGAGCATTCGAATATAAGAGAAGAAGACGTTCTTGACATTGTGCCGATTTCAATAGCAAGAAGAGAGGACTCCATTCTCCTAAATCCTGTAATCTCAAAATTTCTTGCTGATTTCTCTTCTCCTTCACCCTCGTCTGAACCAACAATGGAAGCTTCTTCTCCCAAATCCCCTTCATTGGAAGCTGTGAATGTTTCAACTGAGGTAAACCCTAAGGCTCCATCCTCTCCGGTGATTCCACCATCGGATGTCGCCATTGCTGCAGAACCATCATCAACTAAGAAGAGGAAGTTGTCTCAAGCTAAAGCCCCAAAGTCTGTTGCACCGCCGGTACCTCGTCGCAATCTTCGTCGATCTGGTAGGGTTCGCAAGCTGTCAGAGTCTGACAAAGCTAAGAATCTAACGAAACCTGGCGGGAAACCTTCAACTGCCATTGTTCTTGAAGAAATAGAAGAAGAAGAAGAGGTAATGGCTCCTCTTATTAGAACTAGGTCTAAATCGTCAATACCTGTTATTGATCCTGTCCCAGTTGTTGCTCCTTCTGAGGTTGCACCCCCTGTTGATTCTGTTGATGCTCCCCATGTTGAACCTCTAATCCCTGTTGATACTGTTCACCATGCAAAATCTGTTGAACCAATTGCTCCTACTTCTCCCATAATTTCATCCGATCCCATTATCCCAATCTTGCTTCACCCCTAGGGATAATGTTTCTAGTCTGCGTTGAGTCCTCTGTTCCCTTGCTTGCTAGTCCTGTTGACGACCTTATTTCCTTCAGTGATGATGAACCCTTAGCTAAGATTTTAATAGATTTAAAGGGAAAGAAAAAGGTGGCTGAGACTGACCTAGAACCCTTTGAAGATGAATCGACTCAAGTTCGAGAGTGATGACACGCCTCGTATAAGAACTTCAAGCTTGGAAGAGAAGAGCTTGATCAGGAGAAAGAAGACAAGGAATTGGATTCCTCTGATGCTGATAATACTGAGATTGAACCAATAAATGTTCCATTCCCTGTGAAGGATGTGGCTAAGGATGTGCCCACATCCAGACGCACATCTACTCGAAAGAAAGCTGAACTGGGTATGTCATCTTCTCTCTCTCTTGTCTCTAACCCCAAACCCTTTTCCAAAAAGTTTCTGTCCAAAAAGGCTTCTGATAGGTTTGAGTTAATTTCCTCTAAAGCCTTTGTTGTTGAGATGAAAAGGGATAGGGACACTTTTGTTAAACTTGGAATGGATAAGTTTTTTGAGGAAAGAGGATTATTCTTGACTGTGGACCATCCCCTTCCCTTCTATCCAAAATTGGTTTATGAGTTTTATGCCAATCTGCCTAAAAATTTTGATAGAACTTACTCTCATTCCACTGGTGTTTATGTTAGAGGAGTATTTGTTCACTTTACTCCTTCAGTTATCAATGATTTTCTTGGATTGAGTGATAATCTTGATGATATAGTTTCTATTGAGGAGGATGAACTGGTTTCTGCTCTCACACATGGAAAGGTCACTTCCTGGCCTGTAAAGCCTAAGGATTTAGGTAGTGGTTCATTATCTTCCCTTTATTGTTTTCTCCACTCCATCCTTGCTGCCAATTTGTGTCCCTCCAATAACAAAACCTCTGTTACTAGAATGCAAGCCTTGCTTCTGTATAGATTGGGACTTAAGAAGCACATTAATTTTGGGGATTTCATTTTTAGAAAAATTTGTGATTATGGAGAGTCTCCCTCAAAGAAATGGTCTTTGCCTTACCCTTCTTTAATCTCCCAAATCATCATTGCTAATGGAGTGAAGACTGAAAGAGGAGAAGAAACAGTTGATAACTTTGCTCTGTTTAAGGAGACCAAAACTCTGTTAGACCCTAAGCAAAGGCATGTTGATCTTCCTGTGGGTACATCTCCTGAAATTGCTATGCCAGATGTGGATACATCTGAACCCACAGCTGTAGCTCCATTTGATGTTCAGATGAAGGATTTAGATGCTGAGATTGCTAGTGCTGAAGCTCAAGCTCAAGCCTCCACTGCCCATGCCAACAATCTTAAAGCTCTTAAGGCTAATCTTCTCAAATGGCATGCTTCACTTTCTGCTCAAAAAGGGGGAGATGGTGCTGGTGCTGATGCTGCTGCTGCTTTTGGAGGAGATAAAATTTGGAACACTGCTGTGTCTGCTTCTAATTGGAGAGGCTGGGAACTTTAACTTAGGGGGAGAAAAGTTTTTTTTGAATTGATGGTTTTTAAAGACAATTTTAAATTTCTGTTTTAGTTGGTTAGTTTTTTTTTAAACAATGGTTTGTAATAGCTTTAAGTAGGACATGGCTGAATGGTTTTTGCTTTTGCTTAATGAACTGCTAGTATTCTGTTCTAATTCTGTTTTGCAGTTTTTATGTGTGGATGTGTATACACATCTGGACACACATCCATTCAGGGGGAGTCATGCTCTTTCTACATTCTGTGGTCATAATATTTTGATTGTTATAAATCTTTGGTTTTGACCAGAAAGTCCAAAATAGGGGGAGATTGAAAACGTGAGTTTTATGGGAACATAATTATGTTTCCTTATTTCAAAAGACTTCTATTATGGTAAGAAGATTTTGAGACTTTCATGGAGATTTATAAGTATCTTACTTTTATTAAGAGATTGTAATTATGTAAATATCTTTTATTTATGTACATAGTTTTATATTAGGACTAACCTACTAATATTTGATTTCCTTGTGAGTGTGTTATATGTTTTCAAATAGGAAAAGGAATCTCACAAAGGAAGAGGTCGATTGCATGAAGATCTTCTCCAAGGTGCTCTATAAATACAAGGCATTCAGCACAAAGAGAAGTGACATAATTTACGAGAGAAAATCACATTCTTCATAGTCATTCGACATTGTTGTTTTAGGTTGTGAGCTTACATCCGTAACTCACATCTAGGTTTTCATAAAGTTCTCTTGTTTTACTTCTGATTGAATAAGTCCTACTTGGGAAAGGGGAGTTGTTCATATCATAGAAGGTGATTAGAACTTGTTTAGTATTTTCATATTTTAGTTTTTCACTTATTTGTTTTTGTAAGAAACATAAGTTTTTATAGTGAAAAGGTTTTTGGGCGTAAGCCTAGTTTGATCACACATCGTTAAGCGTATATAACTCTTGAGTTATTGCATTTTATTTACTTTTATTTACTTTATTCCGCTGCATTATCTGTGGATGTGTGGACAGTTGTGAGACACATCTGTACTCACATCCTTTGCCTATTGCGTGATCCAAGTTTCCTAGCTACACGAAACTTTCATATTTATTTCTCATATTTACAATAATTCTCTCTCTCTCTCTCTCTCTCTCTCTCTCTCTCTATATATATATATATATATATATATATATATATATATATATATAAGTGTGTGTGATGGGGTTTCTGTCTATAGTAATCTGGATTTCTAGAGAAGTAAGGAATCTTTAGTCTTTCTTTGAATACCAAAAGACTTTATTTTATTTTACTGGTTTCTGTCTATAGTAATCTGGATTTCTAGAGAAGTAAGGAATCTTTAGTCTTTCTTTGAATACCAAAAGACTTTATTTTATTTTACTGTACATGATCACACACACACAACAGAGAGAGAAAGAGAGAGAGAGAGAGAGAGAGAGACAATGTCATCATCATCATCAAAAGAAGAACAGGAAGCCATATATGAAAACGAAACAAGACCTGAAAAAATGGTATCCGTCAAAGATGGGAAAATTACATTAAGAATGGCTACGTTTCTCAAGCCAACCGCAAAAGATGACCAAGAAGCTGCTGAAATTCCCAGAAATACCCCTCTGCTCTGCAAAATTCTACCCCGTGAGCAGCAAAATTGGCCTTCAGAGGTCATTTTTAGAGGCTGGAAAGATCCCCAGAGGAAATGGAAGTAGAGATGCCCAAACGGTTCCGAACCGGCGGGCCGAACCGGAACCGGACCGGATCAAAACCGGAGGGAAACCGGACCGAACGAACCGTGAACCGGTGAACCGGCGGTTTGCCGGTCCGGTTAAGGTTCCATATTTCAAAAACCGGTGAACCGCCGGTTCAGGAACCGGAACCGCCGGTTCACGAACCGGAACCGCCAACGGCTAGATGATCTGGTGCGTCCATTTCTTGATCCGACGGTCCATGTTTAATGACCGTTAAATAACGGTCAGTGACCAAAATGTAAAAAAAAAAATTTTTTTTTAATCGTTTTGGTCCCTAAAACGGTTTTTTTTTTTTTGGTCCCTAAAACGTTTTTTTTCTTTTTCTCTCAAACCTATAAATACCCTCCCCCTCCCTTTATTTTTTTCACTACTCTCTCTCAATTACTCTCTTTCTCTCTATCTCTCAAAGACTCAAATCTCTCTCTCATCTCAATCTCTCTCTCAATTACTCTCTATTATTAATCATCTCAAATCTCAATCTTGCAAAGTCTCCATAATTTTATTTTTTTTTCACATAAATTCATCTTTTCACCAAAAAAATGTCTTCATCTCGTGGCGGCCGTAGCGATAAGGGAAAGAATGTATCAACTTCGCATCCATTCCCCCCCCCCGATGATTCCATTTGGGGCAATCTTAATGTTCAACCTCTACCACAAGAAACGCTTAATTTGAGCGATGATGAAGTTGATACAACATTTCCAATGGGTGATCATGGTCATACCGAAGGGAGTAACACTCAAACCACTCAAACCCAAAGTGAAGCGCGAGGGGGTGGTCAAACTCAAATCCGAGGTCGAGGTCGAGGAGGTCGAACCACGGGAAGGTCGGACATCATGACCGTGCACTTTTCAAAAGTGCCAATTGAAGGTACCAACCAATACACTGTTTCTTGCAACCATTGCACTCAAAAATTTGTCATGAACCATGGAGGTGGTTATGGGACATTTAAAAGACACTTGACGTCAAGGCACCCCGACCAAGTTGGAGATGCCCAAGATCAAACACAACTACAAGGATTTACGGGATCATCACAAGGTACCGCCCAAGTCATTCGGCCCTTCTTGGGCGACCGCCCAAGTCTATTTTTTTTTTTTTTGGAAATTAGCCGGTTTAGAACCGGAACCGTACGGACGGTTCGGAACCGGGACCGGAACCGTAACAAACCGGGCCGGTTTCGGTTCAATGTTTGGTGGAACCGTGAACCGCCGGTTCGAAACCGGAACCGGCGGTTTGAACCGGATGGGCACCTCTAAATGGAAGGAATGGGTCGATCGATTGGCTCCAAAATATGCTTCGACTTGGAATCAAGCAGGTATCTATGACTCCATCATTTCTTCTACCTTTAAATTAAGCCGCAATCAAGAACTTGTTCTTGGGTTTTCGATTAAGCAGAAGCAAGACTGAATATTTGGAGTGTAAGTTTAGCAGAGTTGGAAGTGGGGAGGCAGGGGCGGTCACATTTGATGGCAATATTATCCAAGCTTCTGAGTTTTTTCGCTATCTTGGATCCATTATCCAAAAGGATGGAGAATTAGATGGAGATGTGGCTCATAGGATTAAAGCAGGTTGGTTGAAGTGGAAGAGTGCTACAGGGTTTCTATGTGATCGCGGCATGCCCAATAGATTAAAGGGAAAATTCTACCGCACGGCAATTAGGTCGGCATTGCTTTACGGCACCGAATGTTGGGGCGTGAAACAGTGTCACGTGCATAAGATGAATGTGGCGGAGATGCGTATGCTTCGATGGATGTGCGGTCATACAAGAAAGGATCGATTGGGGAATGAGGTGATCAGAGGTAAAGTAGGAGTTGCGCCCGTGAGGATAAAATGAGGAAAATCGTCTACGGTGGTTTGGACATGTGAGAAGGAGGCCAGAGTGATGCCAGGTTAGGAGGCGGAGCAGTGGAGAAATGATAAAATGGCGAGGGGTAGGGGAAGACCCAAACAAACTTGGATTAGAGTAATTGAAAATGATATGAATTTACTTGGAGTGGATGAAAGTATGGTGTTGAAGAGGCCGGAGTGGAGGGCAAAAATCCATGTGGGGGGTTGATTTTTTTTTTTTTTTTTTTTTTTATTATTATTATTTTTTTTATTTTTATTATTATTGTTATTTTTTTTCACGATGACATATGAGGATTCATGTTAGCCGACCCCAAATTATTTTGGGACTAAGGCTTTGTTGTTGTTGTTGTTGTTGTGGGGAGAAGCTACCATTACTCTGGAAGATGTGATGATTCTTGGTGGATATTCTGTTCATGGGGAACCTGTAATTAGCCCTACTTCCCAAACATAAGAGATGACAGAAATCGAAGCAAATCTGAGAAAATATCGAACTCAATTTGGACGAACCCCAGCAAATAAAGTTTGCCAGGGGGCGTGGATCAAGTTCTTCATGGACAAGGAAACAGAATACGAACATGCTGCATTTTTGTCACTCTGGCTCTCCAGGTTTGTCTTTCCGTCTGTTTCTGAAATCGTAACAGCATATGTTCTTGCGATTGCTGTGAAATTATCACTAGGAATTAGGGTAGCACTAGCTCCTGCAGTTCTAGCAAGTCTTTACAGGGACTTGAGAAAGTTGAATGAAGATGCGATTGCTTCTTCACAAAAGATAGTTGCTTTAGCTCCGTTTCAACTGTTGCAAGTTTGGGCATTTGAGAGGTTTCCAATATTGGGGTCAAATTGTCTTAATTCAATCCAGCCCGGTGAGCCAAGAATGGCTCGATGGAACAAGGTAAATGTGAAGCTTGATATGCCCATAGTCAGATCTTCTTTTGAGTTGGTCAAGAACTTTCAATGGCGTCCTTATGTTGCTAATGTGAGGAACTGGGAACATCCTTCGTATTACAAAGAAATAGATCAGTTGGTGTCAGAAATAACGTCTGTCAATGAAGATGATGGGTTGTTATCATTTCTTAGAATCGTGCAGGCTTCCGAGCTGGTTGGACTGAATTGTAGAGAAAGATATTCGCCACATCGTGTGGCAATGCAGTTTGGAATGGATCAGGATATTCCTGGTGAGTTGGACATGGTACAAATGAACAGGGAAGTTGTCGATTTCTATATTCCTCCAAAAACATTTCAGCCAGGTGTTACTGAAAGATACTCCAATTAGTGGAAATGTATGTTGGTTGTCCATAAAAACACAATGAAACAGCTCCTGTTGGATAAGAAATATTTACTGAGTTGTTTGCATCAAAAGAATGGGGACACGGAAGATTGTACTGCTGGTAGTCGAATTGATCACAGGAAGCCTAAAGGCACTGGACTTGAGTGACGATGTTGAGAGTTGTACTCCACAGCCTGATGTTGCCACTCACTCGAAGAAGTCAACTAAAGCGTCAACCGAGTCCATATTTGAAGACAACAACCAGCCAATCACTCTAAGCTCCAGTGAAGATTCAGATGATGATCATCTCCCAATTTCAACTCTTTTGCAAAAATCATCCCATTATGAAACCTCAGTTGTTGCTTCTCAAACTTCAAACATTAGAAAAGGAAAGTTGTCACTGTCCCATAAAGAAGAGAACTCACAGAAGAAAGTAAATTGTCATGAAGAACTTCCGTCAAGCAAAGATACTGATCAAGTGGTTGAACCTCTGACACAGCCTTTGGATATGAAAACTGACAATGGACCTGCAAGGGGAAACGGGGAAGATGAAACGAGTAGTATCATGGGCAATAAAGAATATGTGATTGGGATACCAGAATTGGAGGTCGAATCTCGGCTAAGTAGATTGGAGAGAATTGTGGCTGGACTTAAAGCTCAAAAAACTGCCAAAGCCTTAAGATAAGAGCTTTGTCGTCACAAAGGTTTGATCCGTATCAGTTCAAAGGCACTTTGTTGCTTACAAAGTACTCACTGAATTGACTACTTTCTTTGCATCTTAGCTTTTGATTTTCTAGAAAGTTGATTACAGTATCTTTGTGCAGAGCATCTTCTGAGAAACAAATTTAGACGATTTGGGTCCTAAAAGTTGTAGCTAATTGAAATGACCTAAAACTTACCTTGATAACACATGCTCAAATTCATTCCCTTAATGAAACAGATTTCGCAACAGGTTTACCTTTGCTCCTCCATTTTTCGCAACAGAGAGACTGTTTCCAAATGACTCATGATAAAATTTGCGTCAAAAAATGCATGGAATGACTCTTGCTTTATAACAAAGAAGCGCAGACAATTTAGTGAGCCATTTTGCTTTATTCCATCATATTCTCACAGAGGAGAAGGGCACAGTCTCACCAATTCCACCTGACGACTTGAGAAGTCATCTCTTGGGTTAATGTTTAGAAAGTAAAAAGAAAAACAAAACAATGATTTTGTGGAGACTGCAACGTCAATTTGCCTCCTCCTCCTCCTCCTCCGCCTCGTCATCACGCTAGGGCGACGCGTTCTAATAGTATTGCTGATGGCAGGGGTTTGCCGGATGGTAGTAGGGAGAAGCGACCTATGGTCGACCAAGGAGTACAACCCCCTCCAAAGCATCCCCAAGCGGGGCGAATGGCTGCAGGCGATAGACCAGGTCCCTCAACCGATCCCCTTAGCAAAAAGGAGATGCTTTTGGAGCGAGCTAGAATACTGGCGAAGTTAAAGCAATGGAGGAAGAATCAGAGTAGATCGACAGAAGATCAGAGAGGGCAGCCCCCTCCCAGGTTTCTAACAGGCAGCCCGAGAGAAGCGTTAGGCAAGGAGGAAGTGCCCAACAGAATGGCGAGCGACAGATTATACCCCATAACTGAGAGGTCGCAGTCTCACAGAGGAGAAGGGTGCAGTCTCACCAGTTCCACCTGACGACTTGAGAAGTCATCTCAATACAAACAGAGAGCAGGAGGCGGAGTCAGAACTGAGGCGACAAAGGGAAGCTGAGAGGAACAAGCCTGCCACAACTGAGAGGTCGCAGTCTCACAGAGGAGAAGGGCGCAGGTCGCCAGTTAGAGATGAACGGCGCAGGTCGCCAATCAGAGTGGATAGGCACAGGTCGCCGGTCAGAGAGGAAAGGCGCAGGTCGCCAGTTAATTCAGTGAGGTCGCCCTCTCATAGGGATATGAGGAGCAGAGAGATAACTCCCCCTAGGAGTGACAGGCACAGAGCTAACTCGAGGAGGGAAACTCACCGTGAGGAAAGGAAAAAATCCAACGACGTCTCCCATGCTAGGGACGACAAGCCAGACGCTAGGGAATGGCTTCAGTGGAAGAAAAAGTTTGAGCAATGGGAGGCTGATAAGAAAGAGGATGCTGGAAAGGGCGAACGAAATGATTTTGCTCTTCGTCCCTTATCCAAGGAATTGCTCGACCGTCGACCTCCTCAGGGTTTCAGATTGCCCGTTGATGGATGTGGTTTTACCCATCCGAAAGATATATTTCCTAGCTTATTTGATACTCGAAACCTTGAGAATTTAATGTATTTTCTAGTATTTTGAAAGTACAGGGATTGAAGTGCAACAATGTTGAAAACAGAGGATTGGAGCGTACTTTGGAAGTTTTGGATCAATTTGCAATTTTGGAAAATATGGGACAAAACGGAAATTATGAAGTTCAAGGGCTAAATTGTAAATATTGGAAATTCAGGGACTAAATTGGAAATATGGAATTTTTGGACGAATTTGATTTATAAAAATTCATGGGATAAAATGAAAAATAAAATCTCAAAGAGCGAAGTGCAAAAGAATTTATTATAGTGGTCAAAGTGCGACGGCAAAATTGTGGAACGAACCGAATACTAATTTATAAAAAACAAGGCCAAGGCAAAATGTGGCCAATGCAGGATGCGGCCAAGGCTTCCCAAAATTGGGCCACTCCATGGTACAGGGCCGAGGCAATGTAGGCCATTTGGGGCCAAAGGGAGAAAGATGGGCCAAAGCAGATGGGCCAAAGAAATTCAGGCAGGTGCACGCCCAGTGATATCAGGCGCACGCCCAGAACAACCAGATTGAAAGCAGGTGCACACCCAGTGCCAGTAGGTGCGCACCTAGTGTGGACGGACAGATTAGGCTAGTTTCCTTATTTTGGATGGATTCTAAAGATTTTCCACCAGATTTTTCTCCCTAATCTCCTAGTATGAATAGAGAACACTTTAGAGGGAGGATTTCCTACTTAGACAAGGATTTTGACCAAGAATTTGTTTCCAAAAAGGATTTTCACCTCCCTCCTATAAAAACAACCCTAGACTAGTTTTTTATCATCTTTGATCTTTTATCTTTGATCTTTTGGATCTTTTGATCTTTTGGATTTTTCTTATTCTTTCTCCTAAACATATTACAATTCCTTTGTACAAGATTGAAGGTTTTAATTCAAGGTTTGAAGTATTTATTTTAATGGCCCTTCGAGGCTAAATTCTTTAGTTTACGGATTGGCAGTAACACATATTAGATCTTTATGCTAAAGTTTTAATTCTTCCTATCTCTTTTCGTTCTTGTTCTTCTCAACATTCTTAACCATTGTTCTTGAGATCAAGTGTGTTGACCTAGCGGAATACCATTGACCTCTTGAATTTATTTGGGTATGAATTATTGAACTAGCGTGGATGGTTTGTAATTTGACCATTGTTGAGAAGAATAGATTCAATTGAGGACCTAGCGGAAATCAAACGAATCTAGGTTCCATTGTTCTTAAGCTTTTAATTGAATTCTTGAATGTTTATATTGACTTAGCGGAATATATAAACAAGATAGAATTAGGAGGGTTTTAATGTTCTTATTGACCTAGCGGAATATATGAACATCTTAATCCTATAATTTTGTGAACGAACCCAAGAATGAGATTGAGTTATTTCTTTACATGATTTAAATAGCATAAAGTGATAATATGTTGTGAATCCAATCCGTGGACTATTTCATAATTTTTGAATTATTTCCTTGTTTTGTTATTTTATTTGCTTAATTAGTTTTTGTCTTTAGTTTTAATAAAATCAATCAAACTCGAAACCCCCTTTTTCCTTTGTTTCTTGTCACACTAATTAAACCAATTTGTTCAACACTCAAATCTCTGTGGATTCGACCCTTGCTTGTGCATACTACTACAACGGTAGCTAGTACACTTGCTAGGTATTTTATTACAAGAGGATTTTTTATCCATCAAGTTTTTGGCGCCGTTGCCGGGGATTTGTTGTGATTTGAACAAATTTGTTTAATCGGTGTATGCTTGGTCGGCGTTCTTTGAATCCTACATTGGAGCCATTGAACAACGACATTGATAGGTTAGGTCGGCGTTTGAAAGAACTTGAATTAAAAGAGGGCAATCCCCTCGAAAGTGACCTAAATCCTCCTACCACCGGGGTAGAAGAGGAAGAAGTCGCGATGGCAATCCCACCGGCTCAAACCATGCAAGACTTTTGTCGTCCTAGAGTCGATGCCTCCATATCTTGTATTGTGTTATCGGAGGAGGCAAAGAACTTTGAAGTCAAGGGTCAATATTTTAACATGTTGCCCATGTATCAAGGCCTACCGGCCGAAGACCCTTTGACTTTCTTGCGTGAGTATATGATGATAGTATCTCACTTTCCGGGCAAAATAGGTGTAACCGATGAGCAAATTAGATTAAAGTGCTTCCCCTACACTTTGAAAGGGGCGGCCAAGACTTGGTTTATGATGTTACCACCTAGAAGTATAAGCACGTGGGATCAATTGCATGATGTGTTTTTACAAAAATAGTATCCCCATCCCACGTTAGCTAATATGAGGCAAAAGATCATTGGATTTGCCCAAGAAATAGGTGAGCCGTTTCATGAGGCTTGGGACCGATTTAAAATGATGTTAGTGCAATGTCCCCATCACAATTTTCCTTTGCCCTTGCTTAATCAAACTTTTTATGACGGCTTGAATCATGTTAATCAAGCCATGGTTGACAATGCGGCGGGGGGCACACTAGGAGCCAAAACTCCCCAAGAGACTCATGATTTATTTGAGATGTTGGGTGCTAATTCCCAACAAAAGAGTACAAGGGGTAAGGCTAGGGGAGTACATGAGCTAGAGGGTAATGATAATTTGGCTAAACAAGTATCTCAATTAATTGCCATGTTTAATAAAGGCACCTCTCTTGGTGCTAATGTTGTGCAAGATGCTTGTTCTATTTGTGGTCTCTTCACTCATGCTACTAACTTTTGTCCTAGTGGTGCGCAGTTTATTTCTAATGATGAGCAGGTACATGCACTCAATGGATTCAACCCAAGGCCTCCACAAAATAATTCATATAGCAACACTTACAATCCGGGGTGGAGGAATCACCCTAATTTTTCATGGGGAGGAAACCAAGGTAATCAAAACAAACCCCTACATACTCCACCACCCCAAGGGCAATGTGAGACTAGGAAAGAGCCTTGGGAAGAGGCATTGGAAAGGATGAGGTTGGAGCAACAACAAGAATCAAGGCAACATAGTGCCGCCATCAAAAAGCTTGAAACTCAAATAGGGCAACTTGCGGAAGCCCTTCAAGGCCACAAGCCCGGAACGTTTCCGAGCCAAGGACATCAAGCAATGGCCATATCCACACTACGGAATGGCAAAGTGGTAAGTCAAGAGGTTTGTTCTCCTTCTTCTTCTTCTCCCCCTCCTCCTCCTCCTACTCCTATTTCTAATGAAGATGCAGAAAAGAGTACACGTGGATTGGGGGAAAAATCCAAAGACACTTATATACCCCCCCAAGCCATATGTACCACCGGTGCCCTTTCCCGATCGATTGATGAGACATAAGTTAGAGCATCAAATGAAAGAATTGATGGAGATGTTCTCCAAAGTTAGCATAAATCTCCCACTGCTTAATGTGATTAAAAATATTCCGGCCTATGCAAAATTTTTCAAAGAATTAAACTCCAAAAAGCATAGGTATGGAAAGAATGAGATGTTGATCATGGGAGAGAGTGCTAGTGTCATAGTCCGACAAGACCTCCCACCTAAGCTAAAGGACCCCGGAAGTTTCACAATCTCTATTACTATTGGGGATTCTAGTGAGGTGAAGGCGATGTTAGACCTTGGTGCTAGCATCAATTTATTACCATACTCCACATACTTGCAATTGGGCTTGTTCGAGTTGAAGCCCACCACAATGGCCCTCTATTTAGCGGACCGTTCTATTAGGAGACCAATGGGCATTGTGGAGGATGTATTGGTTCAAGTGGGGACCTTGATAGTTCCCGTTGACTTTGTGGTTATGGATATGGTTAGTGGAGGAAGTACGAGTAGAGACCCTATTATTTTGCTAGGACGTCCCTTCATGGCCACAACTAACACAATAATAGATGTGGGGAATGGGAAATTGTTCATGATGGTAGCGGATGAGAAAATAGAAATTTCGGTTAATGATGTGATGAAACACCCCATGGATGATGATAGGGAAGGTTGTGAGTCCTTAGATGACATAGAAGAGGACAAGTGTGCTAAAATAGATAAGAGTGACGGTGAGAATTCTAGGGATAAAGCGGACGTTCATGATATGGCTAGTAACAACAAGGCCGACAAACACTCTTTGATTGACAGACCGTATCACCCCCTAGACCGACCTCGTAAGGAGTCGGTGTCAAAACTAAAGTCATTTTTTCCTCTAAAAGCTGAAAGTAATAATTCATGTGCTCAAATTGAGGAATGTTACTGTCTTGATTTATCTGATTCTTTTATGGCTAACATTGATGACCAAGATAGCTCCTCTCATAATTATGTTGAGAAAGATGAGGTGCTTGATGTCCGTGGGATCAAGTCACCAAATGAGTTTGGGGGAGAGATCCCCATGAAGAAAAAGAAAAAGAAGGCCAAGAAGAAGGTCAATAAAATTCCTTGGGCTCCACCCGAGCTAATAAAAATGGTACATACATGTGGAAAGCGGTGGGCGTTTGTGCCCGCGAATATGCAAGGTGGGCCAAGGGAAGGAAGGCTAAGGCCAAATAGATGTAATTGGGAGCAACGGTCGGGCTAACGACCTTAACCAAATGCGCTAATTGGGAGGCAACCCAAGTAGGTACGTTTTATTTGTTTTATTCATTTGCTTTGTTGTGTCATATCGTCCTTTGAACCCAAGGCATGTTTTTGTTCTCTTTGCTATGAGGACATAGCATGTTTTGAGTTTGGGGGTAGATATCTCTCCGAGTTTGTGAGTTTATAGGGGAGTGTATATAGTGTCACCCTCCAAAATAATAGAAAAATTTAAAAATTTTGTTCTCATTATATGTTTGAAAGTTGGCCAACGTCCGTGATGATTTGAGAGTGTTTTTTATTGAGTTTTGCTAGTTTGTGCCAATTTGAATATGTTAATTAGAATTGCATTAATACATGTAAAACACAATTGCACCACCATTCACTTCCATCATTTTTCTTGATCATTGTTACCAATTTAGGAGACCTTTATAGGATCAATTTGGCATTCTCGGGGTCCCTAGAACATGTTTGCACGACTGTCAATAACACATCAATTAGGCTATTCGGGAAGTGATATGTGGCTATTTTCTTTGAACCCTATTTGTGAGCCTTTAATTTTCTCGTCACTTATATAAAAAAATTCCGCTAGAACCCCCTTTTGAGCTTGAAAAAGAATGAAATCTCTCACAAAGTGGGAGGTTATTTTAGACCACCATTCGCCTTCTTTTGTACCCTCATTATCCTACCCTTTTAACTTATACACTATTTTCTCACCTTTTCAAGAAAGTGAAACTAGGAAAAGAATGGGGATATTTGGGTGATGTTTGAAAAATCAAGGGTTGAGTGGAAAGTGGTCATGAAAAGAAAGAAAAGGGTTATGAATTGTTATGTAATGAAAAGAGAGGCTTGAGCAAAAAGTATTGAATGCACATTCTTCGTGATTTATTTGTGCAAAGCAAAGAAAAAAAAAAAGCAAAGAAAAAAAAAATGAATGAAGAAAAAAAAAATTGCCTTGCCCTCTCTTATTTTGAAGTGGAAAGTGATCAAAAAGAAAGAAAGAAAGGTGATCGAGTACAAGTTTCAAAGTGTACAAAATTATAAGTTTGGGGGTTAAATCAATGGGTTGGCTTGGAGCGGAGTGATAATTTCAATGTGAGGATGTATGATGAAGACTTTCTAGTTTCACTTGCTTGACTTCGTATGTCCTTATCTTCATTTGTAACCGTGAACCTAGCCCGCGTTTATCGCGATACATTACAAACCGTAAAAGTCATATTTGATCCCTAAAGAGTAGCTGGGTTGACAGTTTTGTTTAAATATGCATATGAGTGTCCCTTGTGCAGAAATTTCATCTTAGTATCATTGATTTAGAGCATGTGGTTAGTGACCCTATAAAATATCTTATTTTGGTGACAATGATCTCCCATATTTCATTCATCATTTAGGCCGAGGTGGAAAATTGTGGGTTAGATGCATTAATGTAATTGTAATTGCATATTCTTTTTAGCACTTATTTAGCATATGTAAGTGAGAATCTGAGACTTCTTTGGCCGACAACCTTGTACGTAGTGAGAACATATCAAAAATATTTTCTGTTGATTGTTTTTATTTGTTAGGGTAATTTTGTTTTTGTTTATTTCTTTTATTTTACTCGAGGACGAGCAAAAGATAAGTTTGGGGGTATTTGATGGATGTGATTTTACCCATCCAAAAGATATATTTCCTAGCTTATTTGATGCTCGAAACCTTGAGAATTTAATGTATTTTCTAGTATTTTGAAAGTACAGGGATTGAAGTGCAACAATGTTGAAAACGCAGGATTGGAGCGTACTTTGGAAGTTTTTGGATCAATTTGCAATTTTGGAAAATATGGGACAAAACGGAAATTATGAAGTTCAAGGGCTAAATTGTAAATATTGGAAATTCAGGGACTAAATTGGAAATATGGAATTTTTGGACGAATTTGATTTATAAAAATTCATGGGATAAAATGAAAAATAAAATCTCAAAGAGCGAAGTGCAAAAGAATTTATTATAGTGGTCAAAGTGTGACGGCAAAATTGTGGAACGAACCGAATACTAATTTATAAAAACCAAGGCCAAGGCAAAATGTGGCCAACGCAGGATGCGGCCAAGGCTTGCCAAAATGGGGCCACTCCATGGTACAGGGCCGAGGCAATGTAACCCATTTGGGGCCAAAGGGAGAAAGATGGGCCAAAGCAGATGGGCCAAAGAAATTCAGGCAGGTGCACGCCCAGTGACATCAGGCGCACGCCCAGAACAACCAGATTGAAAGCAGGTGCACACCCAGTGCCAGTAGGTGCGCACCTAGTGTGGACGGACAGATTAGGCTAGTTTCCTTATTTTGGATGGATTCTAAAGATTTTCCACCAGATTTTTCTCCCTAATCTCCTAGTATGAATAGAGAACACTTCAGAGGGAGGATTTCCTACTTAGACAAGGATTTTGACCAAGAATTTGTTTCCAAAAAGGATTTTCACCTCCCTCCTATAAAAACAACCCTAGACTAGTTTTTTATCATCTTTGATCTTTTATCTTTGATCTTTTGGATCTTTTGATCTTTTGGATTTTTCTTATTCTTTCTCCTAAACATATTACAATTCCTTTGTACAAGATTGAAGGTTTTAATTCAAGGTTTGAAGTATTTATTTTAATGGCCCTACGAGGCTAAATTATTTAGTTTGCGGATTAGTAGTAACACATATTAGATCTTTATGCTAAAGTTTTAATTCTTCCTATCTCTTTTCGTTCTTGTTCTTCTCAACATTCTTAACCATTGTTCTTGAGATCAAGTGTGTTGACCTAGCGGAATACCTTTGACCTCTTGAATTTATTTGGGTATGAATTATTGCACTAGCGTGGATGGTTTGTAATTTGAACATTGTTGAGAAGAATAGATTCAATTGAGGACCTAGCGGAAATCAAACGAATCTAGGTTCCATTGTTCTTAAGCTTTTAATTGAATTCTTGAATGTTTATATTGACTTAGCGAAATATATAAACAAGATAGAATTAGGAGGGTTTTAATGTTCTTATTGACCTAGTGGAATATATGAACATCTTAATCCTATAATTTTGTGAACGAACCCAAGAATGAGATTGAGTTATTTCTTTACATGATTTAAATAGCATAAAGTGATAATATGTTGTGAATCCAATCCGTGGACTATTTCATAATCTTTGAATTATTTCTTTGTTTTGTTATTTATTTGCTTAATTAGTTTTTGTCTTTAGTTTTAATAAAATCAATCAAACCCGAAACCCCCTTTTTCCTTTGTTTCTTGTCACACTAATTAAACCAATTTGTTCAACACTCAAATCTCTGTGGATTCGACCCTTGCTTGTGCATACTACTACAATGGTAGCTAGTACACTTGCTAGGTATTTTATTACAAGAGGATTTTTTATCCATCACCCGTCCTAGAAAAATATTCGGGCGCAACCAATGCCAAGAGTCATATAAAGCATTTGGAGGCTACTATGTGCTTTGTCTCCAACGAGGACGACATGATGTGTAAGGCACTTACTAGCACTCTCACCGAGGCAGCCCTTACTTGGCTTAATGGCTTGGCACCAGGTTGCATCTCGACGTGGTATTAACAAGAATGGTAAGAACAGAACTAAGGCGACTGAGAAGGTGCCCGAAGCTTTCTCTCCTTTGACAGTAAGTCGTACCGAGATCATGAACACTTTCGATCTAGGCCCACCTGCCCCAATGAACCCCCAACGAACAAATTCAGAAGGGACAACAGCAAGTACTGCGACTATCACAAGGATACGGGCCACACTACAGAAGATTGTATGAGCTTGAAACGTATCATTCAGAGATGGGTCGATCAGGGAAGGCTCGACATGTACGTGAAAAGGCCTCAACCAGGTGGTGGTGAGCGAGCTGCTGGTGGACAGCAAGAGCCGAGACAACCAAGATTGAACTTGGGAGTTATAGCTGAGCAGGCTAGCAATACCGCCCTGAAACACAAAATATTCCAGCTCAACAAAGCCCCTCATGTGCGGCCAAGAAGCTACATCAGGGACGAGATGATCAGCTTTTACCCTGACGAGCTAGCGACTAATGCAGCTGCTAGAGAGCAAGTTCTCGTTATCCCAGGTCTAATTGATGGGTGTACGACGAGCAGACTCTTGATAGACATGGGGGCCTGCAAAGATATTCTGTTTTATAAGACGTTTAAGGAGATGGGACTCTCAAGGGAGCAGCTCGAAGTTTAGTTGACAAATGAGAACTTACTGATAAGTTCTCAGTTGCTTGGTCGTCGGAAAAGGAAAAACCGTTGAAGATATTAGAACCCTCCAAAGCGTCCCCAAGCGGGGCAAATGGCTGCAAGCGACAGACCAGGTCCCTCAACCGATCCCCTTAGCAAAAAGGAGATGCTTTTGGAGCCAGCTAGAATACTGGCGGAGTTAATAGCAATGGAGGAAGAATCAGAGCAGATCGACAGAAGATCATAGAGGGCAGCCCCCTCCCAGGTTTCTAACAGGCAGCCCGAGAGAGCATTAGGCAAGGAGGAAGTGCCCAACAGAATGGCGAGTGACAGATTATACCCCATATTCGCACCCACATACCAATTCCACCTGACGACTTGAGAAGTCATCTCAATACAAACAGAGAGCAGGAGGCAAAGTCGGAACTGAGGCGACAAAGGGAAGCTGAGAGGAACAGGCCTGCCAGAACTGAGAGGTCGCAGTCTTACAGAGGAGAAGGGCGCAGGTCGCCAATCAGAGTGGATGGCGCAGGTCGCCGGTCAGAGAGGAAAGGCGCAGGTCGCCAGTTAATTCAATGTGGTCGCCCTTTCATAGGGATAGGAGGAGCAGAGAGATAACTCCTCTAGGAGTGACAGGCACAGAGCTAACTCGAGGAGGGAACCTCACCGTGAGGAAAGGAAAAAATCTAACGACGTCTCCCATGCTAGGGACGACAAGCCAAACGCTAAGGAATTGCTCGACCGTCGACCTCCTCAAGGTTTCAGATTGCCCGTCCTAGAAAAATATTCGGGTGCAACCAATGCCAAGAGTCATATAAAGCATTTGGAGGCTACTATGTGCTTTGTCTCCAACGAGGACGACATGATGTGTAAGGCACTTACTAGCACTCTCACCGGGGCATCAGTGAGGTCGCCCACTCATAGGGATAGGATGAGCAGAGAGATAACTCCCCCTAGGAGTGACAGGCACATAGCTAACTCGAGGAGGGAACCTCACCGTGAGGAAAGGAAAAAATCCAACGACGTCTCCCATGCTAGGGACGACAAGCCAGACGCTAGGGAATGGCTTCAGTGGAAGAAAAAGCTTGAGCAATGGGAGGCTGATAAGAAAGAGGATGCTGGAAAGGGCGAACAAAATGATTTTGCTCTTCGTCCCTTGTCCAAGGAATTGCTCGACCGTTGACCTCCTCAAGGTTTCAGATTGCCCGTCCTAGAAAAATATTCGGGTGCAACCAATGCCAAGAGTCATATAAAGCATTTGGAGGCTACTATATGCTTTGTCTCCAACGAGGACGACATGATGTGTAAGGCACTTACTAGCACTCTCACTGGGGCAGCCCTTACTTGGTTTAATGGCTTGGCACCAGGTTGCATCTCGACGTGGTATTAACAAGAATGGTAAGAACCGAACTAGGGCGACTGGGAAGGTGCCCGAAGCTTTCACTCCTTTGACAGTAAGTCGTACCGAGATCATGAACACTGTCGAGCTAGGCCCACCTGCCCTTATGAACCCCCAACGAACAAATTCAGAAGGGACAACAGCACGTACTGCGACTATCACAAGGATACGGGCCACACCATGGAAGATTGTATGAGCTTGAAATGTATCATTCAGAGGTGGGTCGATCAGGGAAGGCTCGACATGTACGTGAAAAGGCCTCAACCAGGCGGTGGTGAGCGAGCTGCTGGTATACAACAAGAGCCGAGACAGCTAAGATTGAACTTGGGAGTTATCACTGAGCAGGCTAGCAATACCGCCCTGAAACACAAAATATTCCAGCTCAACAAAGCCCCTCATGTGCCGCCAAGAAGCTACATCAGGGACGAGATGATCAGCTTTTACCCTGACGAGCTAGCGACTAATGCAGCGGCTAGAGAGCAAGTTCTCGTTATCCCAGGTCTAATTGATGGGTGTACGACGAGCAGACTCTTGATAGACACGGGGACCTGTAAAGATATTCTGTTTTATAAGATGTTTAAGGAGATGGGACTCTCAGGGGAGCAGCTCGAAGTTTAGTTGACAAATGAGATAATAATAATACATAATAATAATAATAATAATAATAATAATAACACACACACACACACACACACACACACACACACACACACACACACAATAATAATAATAATAATAATACTAATAATAATAATAATAATAATAATAATAATAATAATAATAATAATAATAATAATAATTTTATTATTATTTTATTATTATTATTATTTTATTATTATTACTATTTTATTATTATTATTAATATTTTTTTATTTTTTTTATTATTGTTATTATTGTTATTATTATTATTATTATTTTTATCATTTATTATTATTATTATTATTATTATTATTATTATTAGTATTATTATTATTATTATTATTATTATTATTATTATTATTATTATCAAACGAGATTGACAAGTCCGTTAGATTTTTTAATGACTTTAGTTAAAAAATTGGTCCAATACCTTATTTGGAATTAATTTTGAAAGTACGATACTTAAGTCAGTAACTAGTTAGTACGTTATCCTATTTGATAAAAAAAAGGAATTTACGTACCATTATTTAGTTAGTTGGTCATTCGCCCGAAATGGAATTGGGGTAAAATAGTCAATATCCCAAAATTCAAAATTCCCAGCCATCGGAAAGTCGTAACGGGTGATTAGAAGGTTTCCGGCCTTCGGAAATTCAAAATTTCTCTTCACCAAAATAATCTATCCTCCTTCCGTCTCTCCCGCATCATTCATCCTAAACCAAAACAATCTCGCCTCCATCCGTCTCCTCCTCTCTCGATTCATCTCAGTATCACTCTTAACTTACTTCGATCTCTCCCCCTTCGGATATACATCAACCCTTCAAGGCCTCAATTCCAGGTAAATTCTGAAATTCTATTATTTGATGTTTAGGGTTTCGTTTTCAAGGTGATTGTCACTGTATACACCATGTTGAATCCAAGTTTCCAGCTATTTGGTATTGTCCAGTTATCAACACAATGTGTTGTCACTGAAATTCCACAATCGACAATAGTCACTGTAATGTCCAGTTATCAACACAGTGTGTTGTCTATGCTGAATCAAGCTTCCAGCTATTTGGTATTTTTCGAATGATTTTGGTGTATGATTAAGTTGAAAGATGTTTCCTTTTATGAGATATGGACAAGGAATCAAAATGACTGAAATGGGGATTGCAAATACGACAAATGGTAGTATGTGTTTAGGCGAGTTAAGCACTATTGTCGATTGTGGAATTTATGGTAGGCTAGTTAACAGCCATGAATTGCTAGAGAGAAAGTGTCAGATTGAAGTTATTGCATTGTGAAGATGGGAATGACAGATAATTGTTTCGTGCTTTATATCTCGTCTTTGTGAGCTTAGCGACTTATTGGCAACTTGTAGCCGTAATTTGTTGTGTTTAGCTAGTTTTAAATTTGTATGCATGCATTTATATCATATGACATCTTATGCTTGTTTGATATTGAGGCTTCTCAAAGTACTTGGTGTGAGTTTCTGACACTTGAATTTCCTTGGTTTTGTTATCTCTGAGTTCTTAATGGGTTTTGTGATTGCTGGCCACTATTCCGTTACTTCAGAACCTGGTAGGTAGACTTTGGCAGCCAATTGTTTTTTCTGGCTCAAAAATTTATATGCATTCATATTCTAGTCTACCGGTGCAACCTTAAACCTTTTGTCTTTAACGGCTCACTAACGGAAGGACGAATTAATCCTAATACAAACAAGTTTAAGGATGAAAAGGTAAAAAAAAAAAGTTCGCGGACGAAAAGGTAAAAAATAAAAAAGTTCAAGGACCAAAAAGGTAGTTTACTCCTCTCTTGAATACACAGTAACTGTAAGCTTCTCTCTCTTGAATAAAATTTGGGGCTTTCAACTAATATTACTAAATAATAAGGATGGAAGTGAGCTCGATTGGCGGTTATATCCTTCAGGCTTAGACTACTGTCCACAATTTATGAAGAAGGCAATGCTCTCCCGAGAGTTGAATATTAATTTTCAAATTTTGTTAATCTGTAAATTGAGATGTGTAAAGTAAGTTTGAAATTCCCCTTCCTTCCTGATTGAGAGTGTGAGTTTTTTAGTTGCCAACTAAAATTGGCATTAAGCATTTTCCTTCCATTCCATAAACAGCAAAGAGATATATTGTGGACTGGTGGGGCTTATTAATTGACCCAAAACTTATGATTAAATAAACTCCATTTGCTGCCTACTTATGCTTATACTGTTTTAAGTTTAAATGTTGTGCTTAATATTCCCTTGATTCAAATCCTACTGCACTATTCATTTCCTTGGAATTGTTGTTTGCTGATGCTGGTTATTGACTTATTGTTGGGTCATTTGCCGATGCCGGTTATTGTGCCACTGTTGAAAATTTGTTGGTGCATTTCTTGATCTTTGGTTATTGCTTTGTTGATTTTGTAGGATTTGTCAAAATGAGCTACGGATGCATGATCAACACATTAAGAGACCTTTACAAAACTCTGGATGTTAACTTCAAGGAGGATATCGACAACACAATCAACTCTAATGGCCATGCTAGTACCCTCCTACGGCTACTCAAAGTTTGGGAGGGAGAGCATGTGAATATTTTGACTCCTGTACTTCAATCAGCGCTTGTTAAGTATGAAACAATTGACAAGTCCATCAATTGTTTTGGTTTTCGTTTTGGTAAGAAGAAGAAGAAGAAGAAGCTAAATATCACTTTAGAAGATGTTCTGTATCTCACAGGCTTGCCCATTGTAGGCAAGGCTGTGATTACTGATGACAACCGCAACACGGGTGCTTTTATGAGCTTTTTAATGTAAATGAACAAAGGATCAAGATGACTGATTTTTGCGAAATAGTTAAAGACATAGAGCGACCAAGGGACACAAGGATTATTGCCCTTCTTCTGGTGATAATTGATTGTTACATCGCCCCTGATACGTCAGGGCATGCTGTCCGCACCACGTATGTTCCTTTTGTTAAGAAGTTGGAAGAAGTCAATGAGTATGCATGGGGTGCAGCACTCCTTGCGTGCCTCTATTCTGGGATGATTAAGGAGGCCTCAGAAGACAAGAAGATGGATGGGAATGGATGGGTTCTGCTGGTAAGAATGTTCTCTTGTTTTCTTTTCTTGTTCTTAAAACATTAGAGTTCCCATTGACTGTGCCAAGAAGGTTGACTATTCCTTCAGTTGAGGATGAAACATGGTCAAAGCCATATGCTGTAGGAAGTGCCTCACTAGCTCCGATTCTTCTTGCATTTCTGTGGAATACACAAGAAAATGTTAGTTGTTTCAGTAGAACCTTTTCATATGTCATTGCTGTTGCAATTGGTTGTATGGTTGGTATTATCGCTATCAAGACACAAGATCGATCATCCACCAAGAAGATTTCTGTTTCCTTGGGTTTTAGGAGGGTTTCGATGAGTATCAGTGTGGTTCTATATGATTGCAAATGAGCTGGTGGCACTTTTGATAGGACTAGGTATATTTCTTGGAATTAATCCATCAATCTTAGGATTAACTGTGTTGGCATGGGGAAACTCAATGGGTGATTTAGTGTCAAATGTTGCTTTAGCTATGAATGGTGCTGATGGTGTCCAAATTGCGTTATCTGGCTGTTATGCTGGTCCAATGTTTAACACTCTTATTGGCTTGGGGGTCTCAATGTTACTTCTTTTACACTATATCTTTTCTCTTGTCAGGACTTGCTTGGGCACTTGTAGTTTTACCCTTTGAATATAATGAATGCTCCAAAGCACAGACTTACCAGCTGCACTCTCCCCGCATAACTGAGACATTTACTTGTCCAAGCATCCAACCTATTTGTGATCTTCTTCACTAGACCACTGTACTCCTCAACCTTTAGTTTTTTTAGAGCTAATGGGACTCCAAGATATCTTACTGGAAATTTCCCTTCACCACATCCAAAAATATTTAAGATTTGTTCCTTTCTTTAATCTCTGGTTTTTTGTTACCTTTTGCAGGGCTTTTTACTCCTCCATATTCCCCCTTGTGTTCCACTTTGTCTATTAAACTCAATGTGTAGCCCTCAAAAGTTCTCCTGACCTCAGTTATCGAGGCATGTAAACCGATTTGCAACGACAAGAAGTCACTGCGACGGAAGGCGGATGAGGTATTCGCCAATCTTGCTAAAGAGGTAAGTTTATTTAATCGAAACACTATTAAGTTTTGACTTTTAGTAGCTTGCAAGTAACGGCCAAATATTGTGTTCAATTGTTAATTGGTATTCTATAAACTCCCTCCGTCCCACAAATATATAGACTTTTTGGCCCGGCAAGGATATTAAGGTAAAAAGTGATAAAGGTAATGTGTTGTGAGTGTAAAAGTAAAATAGGAGAGAGAATGAGCGGAGAGAATAGTAAATTTAAAAAGTGTTGTGAGCAGAGAGAAGTGGGTCCCATTTCCATTTTAGGAAAGAATAGATTATTGTGGGACACCCAAAAGGGAAATTTTTAGATATTATTGTGGGACGGAGGGAGTAGACTTTATTCTTTATCAATCTGGGTTAGTGCTTGGTGATTGGTTCAGTGGTATTTATAATTGACAGGAATTGCCTAAAAGATAAATTGATTTACACACTTTTTTCTTTGTTCTAATTTGTTCATCCATACACACTTTATCTATTTGTTGTTGAACTGAAATTATTTGTCAATGTATGAAATGATGAGTAAACTTATGGTATGTGTTTATGTGATCGAGTTTCTTGACTAACAAATTGATGTTTTTTGTATATCATAGGATATTAATTGGCAGCCGTATGCCCAATCAATGCTCAGACGTAACTACACGACCGGCTTCGCATGTTACTTTGGTTTCCCCTTTGTTCTCGCATGGACAAAGTCAGTTTCATCATGCACCATATCTGGTGCCGAAACAATTCAATGCAGTCTTTTCGGTGCAGGATGTGGATAAAATGCGGAAATGCCTTCGCAGAATCAAAACGAAGGTGAACAAGGGGGATAATGCAATGAAATTCTCAAAACATTACAAGAAGGAGCTGGAACTGTGGGAGAGAAGGACTGTAGTTGGGACAGTAGTGTACAACAGCAGCAACAGCAGCAGCAACAACAACAGCAACAACAACGGCAACAACAGCATCAACAACAGCAACAACAGCAGCAACAACAGCAACAACAACGGCAACAACAGCATCAACAACAGCAACAACAACAGCAGAAGGACAATAGTGCAAAGATCAAGGCAAAGATCAGTGTCCCCCGTGACCTCCAATCGGCAGCCAACCCCCGCGACCTCCGAGCAGGAGCATACCCCCGTGACCTCCGAGCAGGAGCATACCCCCGTGACCTCCGAGCAGGAGGACCAGCACGAGGATCGGCCGAATTCCCCCTCTATGCATCCGTCTTCCCCCCAGCCTGAGCCCCCTTCCGATGGGCAGCCAATCAAGGGGAAGCGGAAGCATATGTTAACGCCGGTTACGACCCCTCCACCAAGGGTCCGTAAATGTCCTGACAACTTGACCTATTCAGCTAAGGTATGCCGTTCTATTTATTAATTTTTTTTGTTTCCTGGTAATAACAAAAACTTGTAGTTTTACTTACCACAAAGGTATGCTGTTCTATTTATTAATTTTTTTTGTTTCCTGGTAATAACAAAAACATGTAGTTTTACTTACCACATATTCTTACTAACTGTATAAACACAGAAAAAGAAGGGGGGCAAGAAGGGTGGCAAGAAGGGTGGAAGGTGATGCTGACATGCATGCGTTGGAGGAAGCTGATGCCGATGCTGCAGAAGGTAGCAAGATGGAGGAAGTTGATTAAGCTGGACTTACCTGTCTTTGGTTATGTTTAATTTTTTCTTTAAACTCTATTATCATGATGGAATTTGTGATAGTTTAACAACATTAATTCTTTTGGTTTGTTATTTTTTAGATTTATCAGTAAGAATTGCAGTTTTATGCATGTCTTCTTGGCTTCCGTTTTGCTATTGCATATTTGGGTTGTTTATTTGCAGATGTTTATGTTTTCAGGTTTGGAATTTGTAGATTCAGTAACATGAGTTTTATGGCCATTGGAACTGTGGTATTAATGGACGTGTTCTCTTTTCATCTCTCAACCACGGACGTGGACATGAATGGTTGATTTGACCTGTGACTTATTTTTGAGCTGCTAGTAAGGAAAAAAGGTGATTGAAAATGATAATATTGAAGAAAATATGGCGTGATAAATCTTTACTGTAAAACCACATAGTTTTTATGTCGAAAAAATATTTTTCTTGGTAAAATCATATAGTTTTACTTTGTTCAACGCTTATTTACATTGATTCCGTGTTTCAATCGGCTTTCACAGACCACTATCCTTCAAAAGGAAGTAGTACATATTCGAAGGATATATCTGACTCTCGCGCCCTATCAATTTGTTTCAACGCCCTCGCCTAGGAGACTCTCCTTGCACCGAGTTCCCGAGTTAAATAAGTGGTTGGTTTTCGGTGTCGGGTCGACACGGGTGAGATTTCACACTCGGCATAGCTCGAAGCCTTGATAAATCTTTACTGTAAAACCACATAGTTTTAATGTCGAAAAGATATTTGTCACAGTAAAACCATATAATTTTACTTTGTTCAACGCTTATTTACATTGCTTCCGTGTTTCCATCGGCTTTCACAGACCACTATCCTTCAAAAGGAAGTAGTACATATTTGAAGGATATATCTGACTCCCGCGCCCTATCAATTCGTTTCAACGCCCTAGTCTAGGAGACTCTCCTTGCACCGAGTTCCCGAGTCAGAGTGAACACCAATCCGGTTCCAACAGTTTTCACTCTGTCAAACGCAAATGCATAAATAAGTCTCAATACTGACAAACAAAAACCTATAAAGCATCTGGTAAGTGTCAACACGAGAACACGTTTATACAAATTGAATAATACAAAAATACATCACACGATTTGAACTCATTTACAAGCATAATCAATTTACAGCTACGATTTCAACCGTAGATCATAGTACAATATCATGGACGAAATCTCAATAGATCTCAAAAATGCGACCCAAAATGGAAATTACTTAGAAATGATATGTGTAAAAATCTACAGAGAGAGAGATGAGGACGTACGGAGAAGAGTCGACGATGAGGTCAGAGACGAGAATGGTCGAGGAACCGAGCTTGATCTCAGCGGACAGAACAAGAGGCACCTCCTGTTCGGCCTTCCTCTTAGGATGAGAGACGCGGCTCACTTCCTCAGCTCCAAAAGCCTCCATGTAGAACTTTACGGCGTCATTAGCCTTCCCTGCCTCCATGAACAGCTGAGGCTTCACAGCAGAGAATGTATTAATACCTTCGAGTTTCCGTTCTGAGCATCACCGTTCACAGCCTCCTCCGCCATCGCTCGCCTGTTGAAGAGAGATAAAAACCCTAGGATAGAGAAAATGAGAACGCTAGAGACGAGGCAGAAGAGAGAGACAAATGCTAGTAATGGATAAATGAGACATGCTAGTAATTAGCTAGTGTACACTAGCTAGTTAAGTAATGTACACTAGCTAATTAACTAGTGTACACAAGGACTTGTGTACACTAGCTAGTGTACACTAGTTAATTACTGTACATATTTATCAAGGCTTCGAGCTATGCCGAGTGTAAATCCGAAACTCATTTAATCCGGAGGAAAATGATCCCACCCGTGTCGATCCGACACCGAGAACCAAGTTGACCCACCCCGAAAAGGGACGCCGGTAAAGTTGACCCAAAGTCGTCTGAAAATGGTCGGACCACTTATTTGACTCGGGATTTCGGTGCAAGGAGAGTCTCCTAGGCGAGGGCGTTGATGGTAAAGTATTCACTCAACCATAAAAACAAGGGAGCAGCTCGAAGTTTAGTTGACAAATGACAAATGACAAATGGTCGGACCACTTGTTTTCAAGGAACGATTAAACACGTTTATCCAAAACAATATTAAGATATACTCCCTCCGTCCCACTTCACTTGGCACTAATTTCCATTTTGGGTCGTCCCACTTCACTTGGCACCGCCCAAAATGGAAAAGAATATTCACTATTCCCTCCACTCATTCTCTCTCCTACTTCACTTTTACACTCACAACATTCTCTCTCCTAACTATTCCTCTCACTCATTCTCTCTCCTATTTAATTCTTCATACTCACAACATTTTCTTACACTTTTTCTCTCTCTTACTTTTCCTTAGTTATTGTGCCATTCATTTTGGTGCCAAGTGAACCGGGACGGAGGGAGTATATCTTAAGTGAAACGTAAACATTAGTTTAAATAAGAAGATATTTCAAATATTGTCTTCTAACAATTACTGTACATATTTATCAAGGCTTCGAGCTATGCCGAGTGTGAATCCGAAACTCATTTAATCCGAACTCATTTACAAGCATAATCAATTTACAGCTACGATTTCAACCGCAGATCATAGTACAATATCATGGACGAAATCTCAATAGATCTCAAAAATGCGACCCAAAATGGAAATTACTTAGAAATGATATGTGTAAAAGAGTCGACGATGAGGTCAGAGACGAGAATGGTCGAGGAACCGAGCTTGATCTCAGCGGACAGAACAAGAGGCACCTCCTGTTCGGCCTTCCTCTTAGGATGAGAGACGCGGCTCACTTCCTCAGCTCCAAAAGCCTCCATGTAGAACTTTACGGCGTCATTAGCCTTCCCTGCCTCCATGAACAGCTGAGGCTTCACAGCAGAGAATGTATTAATACCTTCGAGTTTCCGTTCTGAGCATCACCGTTCACAGCCTCCTCCGCCATCGCTCGCCTGTTGAAGAGAGATAAAAACCCTAGGATAGAGAAAATGAGAACGCTAGAGACGAGGCAGAAGAGAGAGACAAATGCTAGTAATGGATAAATGAGACATGCTAGTAATTAGCTAGTGTACACTAGCTAGTTAAGTAATGTACACTAGCTAATTAACTAGTGTACACAAGGACTTGTGTACACTAGCTAGTGTACACTAGTTAATTACTGTACATATTTATCAAGGCTTCGAGCTATGCCGAGTGTAAATCCGAAACTCATTTAATCCGGAGGAAAATGATCCCACCCGTGTCGATCCGACACCGAGAACCAAGTTGACCCACCCCGAAAAGGGACGCCGGTAAAGTTGACCCAAAGTCGTCTGAAAATGGTCGGACCACTTATTTGACTCGGGATTTCGGTGCAAGGAGAGTCTCCTAGGCGAGGGCGTTGATGGTAAAGTATTCACTCAACCATAAAAACAAGGGAGCAGCTCGAAGTTTAGTTGACAAATGACAAATGACAAATGGTCGGACCACTTGTTTTCAAGGAACGATTAAACACGTTTATCCAAAACAATATTAAGATATACTCCCTCCGTCCCACTTCACTTGGCACTAATTTCCATTTTGGGTCGTCCCACTTCACTTGGCACCGCCCAAAATAGAAAAGAATATTCACTATTCCCTCCACTCATTCTCTCTCCTACTTCACTTTTACACTCACAACATTCTCTCTCCTAACTATTCCTCCCACTCATTCTCTTTCCTATTTAATTCTTCATACTCACAACATTTTCTTACACTTTTTCTCTCTTACTTTTTCTTAGTTATTGTGCCATTCATTTTGATGCCAAGTGAACCGGGACGGAGAGAGTATATCTTAAGTGAAACGTAAACATTAGTTTAAATAAGAAGATATTTCAAATATTGTCTTCTAACAATTACTGTACATATTTATCAAGGCTTCGAGCTATGCCGAGTGTGAATCCGAAACTCATTTAATCCGAACTCATTTACAAGCATAATCAATTTACAGCTACGATTTCAACCGCAGATCATAGTACAATATCATGGACGAAATCTCAATAGATCTCAAAAATGCGACCCAAAATGGAAATTACTTAGAAATGATATGTGTAAAAGAGTCGACGATGAGGTCAGAGACGAGAATGGTCGAGGAACCGAGCTTGATCTCAGCGGACAGAACAAGAGGCACCTCCTGTTCGGCCTTCCTCTTAGGATGAGAGACGCGGCTCACTTCCTCAGCTCCAAAAGCCTCCATGTAGAACTTTACGTCGTCATTAGCCTTCCCTGCCTCCATGAACAGCTGAGGCTTCACATCAGAGAATGTTAATACCTTCGAGTTTCCGTTCTGAGTATCACCGTTCACAGCCTCCTCCGCCATTGCTCGCCTGTTGAAGAGAGATAAAAACCTTAGGATAGAGAAAATGAGAACGCTAGAGACGAGGCAAAAGAGAACCCTCTACCTGCCCACTTTCCATGTCTCATTTATCCAGCACATGCGCCTTCACCCTCGGAGATTTCAGACTCGGCGACGGCACCGGCTGTCACGGCCTTCGCCACAGCAGCTTCAACGTCATCCGTCTCCAGAGTGAACACCAATCCGGTTCCAACAGTTTTCACTCTGTCAAACGCAAATGCATAAATAAGTCTCAATACTGACAAACAAAAACCTATAAAGCATCTGGTAAGTGTCAACACGAGAACACGTTTATACAAATTGAATAATACAAAAATACATTACACGATTTGAACTCATTAACAAGAATAATACAAAAATACATTACACGGGTGAGATTTCACACTCGGCATAGCTCGAAGCCTTGATAAATCTTTACTGTAAAACCACATAGTTTTTCTGTCGAAAAAATATTTGTCACCGTAAAGCCATATAGTTTTACTTTGTTCAACGCCTATTTACATTGATTCCGTGTTTCAATCGGCTTTCACAGACCACTATCCTTCAAAAGGAAGTAGTACATATTTGAAGGATATATCTGACTCCCGCGCCCTATCAATTTGTTTTAACGCCCTCGCCTAGGAGACTCTCCTTGCACCGAGTTCCTGAGTCAAATAAGTGGTTTGATCATTTCCGAACGACCTTGGGTCAACTTTACCGGCGTCCCTTTTCGGGTGGGTCAACTTGGTTTTCGGTGTCGGATCGACACTGGTGGGATCATTTTCCTCCGGATTAAATGAGTTTCGTTGGACCAGGGGATTCACACATTCGTTTCAACGCCCTCGCCTAGGAGACTCTCCTTGCACCGAGTTCCCGAGTCAAATAAGTGGTTTGATCATTTCCGGACGACCTTGGGTCAACTTTACCAGCATCCCTTTTCGGGTGGGTCAACTTGGTTTTCGGTGTCGGATCGACACGGGTGGGATCATTTTCCTCCGGATTAAATGAGTTTCGGTGGACCGGGGGATTCTCACATTCGTTTCAACGCCCTCGCCTAGGAGACTCTCCTTGCACCGAGTTCCCGAGTCAAATTGGTCTGACCATTTCCGGACGACCTTGAGTCAACTTTACCGGCGTCCCTTTTCGGGTGGGTCAACTTGGTTTTCAGTGTCGGATCGACACGGGTGAGATTTCACACTCGGCATAGCTCGAAGCCTTGATAAATCTTTACTGTAAAACCACATAGTTTTAATGTCGAAAAGATATTTGTCACAGTAAAACCATATAGTTTTACTTTGTTCAACGCTTATTTACATTGCTTCCGTGTTTCCATCGGCTTTCACAGACCACTATCCTTCAAAAGAAAGTAGTACATATTTGAAGGATATATCTGACTCCCGCGCCCTATCTATTCGTTTCAACGCCCTCGCCTAGGAGACTTTGCACCGAGTTCCCGAGTCAAATAAGTGGTTTGATCATTTCCGGACGACCTTGGGTCAACTTTACCGGCGTCCATTTTCGGGTAGGTCAACTTGGTTTTCGGTGTCGGATCGACACGGGTGGGATCATTTTCCTCCGGATTAAATGAGTTTCGGTGGACCAAGGGATTCACACATTCGTTTCAACGCCCTCTCCTAGGAGACTCTCCTTGCACCGAGTTCCCGAGTCAAATTGGTCTGACCATTTCCGGACGACCTTGAGTCAACTTTACCGGCGTCCCTTTTCGGGTGGGTCAACTTGGTTTTCGGTGTCGGATCGACACGGGTGGGATCATTTTCCTCCGGATTAAATGAGTTTCGTTGGACCAGGGTATTCATACATTCGTTTCAACGCCCTCGCCTAGGAGACTCTCCTTGCACCGAGTTCCCGAGTCAAATAAGTGGTTTGATCATTTCCGGACAACCTTGGGTCAACTTTACCGGCGTCCCTTTTCGGGTGGGTCAACTTGGTTTTCGGTGTCGGATCGACATGGGTGAGATTTCACACTCCGCATAGCTCGAAGCCTTGATAAATCTTTAATGTAAAACCACATAGTTTTTCTATCGAAAAAATATTTGTCACATTAAAACCATATAGTTTTACTTTGTTCACATTTATTTACATTGCTTCCGTGTTTCAATCGGCTTTCACAGACCACTAAAATCCAGGGAAAAATAGATATATTCTCCGAAAAAACATAATTAAGAAGATCCAAAACCAAATGAGAACAACTAATCGGTAAAACTCACATGCTGAAGAAATAATGAGCTACCTGTCCAGAAACACTGGGAAAGCCATTATTAGCTTTGGTGTCTGCTGAAAAGACATCTGCTGGTTGACCGGCAATGAGTAGGCATAACGTCCGCAAAGGCGAACCTGCTACTAGTTGACGAAGTGCCATTTGCTTAACAGTATCCACGTAATACTGCAACGAGAAACCGACACCCCCCAACCAAACCCCAAATCCCAACAACAGAGAGAAAAGGAAATGAAAAGAAGTAAGTGATAAGCCCATATTACTAGGAAGTCAAGCTAACTTTTCCATCATGAATGCAACTATACTCAAAATTACAGGAATGAGAAATGGGTAAAAGAAAAACTGTAATTACACAAACCTGATCACCAAGTTGAGCGGCAAGAACAAGTGCTGGGCCCCATAAATGACCCTCTTGTGCACATTGAAGAGCCGCCTTCTTTCTACCAGAAACCAAAAGAGTTTGGACTTCAGCAGCAATTGCCTAAATGATATACATGCAACAGTTAGTAAATGAAGCCTTCACAATGGGCGAGCAAAAATGTGCGTATAAAATCACAAATACCGGCGTCTCGTCCTTCATTTAGGTGTCCCGTTTACGAAAACTGCTTCAACCACAGATAAGGACATCCCATTGGTAGATATGTACAAATTTGGCCGGAGATGACACGTAGGTAGCGACGGCGGCGAAAATGTCCAGATCTGGACTAGATCTGTACAAATCTGAAGGAGAAGGCGTTGTACATGTCGGACGAAAATGTACAAATCTGGACTAGATCTGTACAAAAGAATTCGGCAGATTCCGACGTAAATAAGATCGGAATCGGCAGCACAAGGCTGAAGCATACAGTTGAAGAATTCTAGATCTGCCGTGAAGAATTCTGGATCTGCCATGAAATATGCCGTGAAAGCTTGGTTGATGAGAGTATGGGATTCGCCGGAGTTGAGGGGGACGGTCGCCGGAGTTGAGGGATCGGCGTCGAAAGTTGTGGAGGGGAGGGGTGGTGACGGGAGAGAGAAAGTGTGTGTGTGTGTGCGAGAGAGTGTGTGTGTTTGTGACAGGTAAGTGGGTGGGGAGGGAAGGGGATTCGCCGGAGTTGAGGGGGACGGTCGCCGGAGTTGAGGGATCGGCGCCGGAAATTGTGGAGTGACAGGAGAGAGGGAGTAGAGAGAGAGAGTGTGTGTGTGCGAGAGAGTGTGTGTTTGTGACAGGGTTGGTGGGTGGGGAGGGGAGGGGATATAATTATATCATTTAAATTAAGTGAGGGATTATATGGTAAGACAATATTTTTTAGGATTAGGAAGTAGATTAGGAAATTGGCTTTTTTATAAGGTAGATTAAGGATTATTGAAGGATTATGGCGTATTTTTCTCTTTGCAAAGAATGGTACGTAATAGCCTTCGTCACCTCCAAATATTCAGATTTCTGTGTATGTATGCACGTGATTAGTTTTTCAGTGATTTTAAGGCTCCATTTGTTTCAACGTAAAACATTTTTCGGAAAACGTTTTCTGAAAAATGTTTTCCTGTAAAATGTTTTACTTAGAAAGGGCGTAAAATGTTTTACGGCGTAAAATATTTTACGGCGTAAAATGTTTTATGTTTTACTTATGATTATTATTATTATATTACTATTATTAATTTTATTATTATTATTATTATTTTAATTTTTTATTATTATTAATATTTTTATTATTATTATTATTATATACATAACATCCTAAGAATATGGGACCCTTAGTGAACACATCGGCAAGTTGATCATCGGTGGAGACATATTGTAACGTTAAAAATCCACGGTTTCTGCTGACTGCCGAGATAAGTGACCCAGACTATGAATCTTGGGTATGCTGACTGCTGAGATATAAAGATTGCCAATGAGTGGTTTGGGGTTTCTGCTGAGATATAATAATTTAGATTTTAACTCCACAAATCTGTCGATCAATTGTTGAATGGTGAACGCTCTATGTGATCGGATGTTATATGATGTCACAGGCCCGTAAGTATATATTATCAGATGTCACTGGCCGGATCTATCAGTGAGCCAGATGGCAGAGTTTAGGATAATAAACCAACAGTTTATAGTATGACACTGACCTATGTGTTCATCCTTTAGAAATTGTATGTTTCTACTTATTTCACTCCCTCCGTCATGGAAAGTTTGTCCCCACTTTGACTTGCATCGATTTTTGACCATTAATTTATTAAAATCTATCTGTTCATCAGATGTCACTGGCCTGATCTATCATTGTTTCTATTAATTTATTGGGCATTTCCTGTGTTTTATTCATTCAGGCCCTGGGCTGGTCCCTAGCCTGCCAAACTGCCATTTTTTCAGTGCAAACTGACGAAAGCACCCCCGGGATAATCTTTTTGAAGTACTATTCCAGGGGTATTTTCATCATTTTGCACTAAAAATAAAATTTTAAAATAATAATAATAAAAAAAATAAAAATCAAAGTTTGCAGGAGCAAGATTGCCTGATCAGAGATCTTGTTAAACAAGTACACCATAGAATACTGCTACCATGACACGCACAGAAAAAAATATGGAAGAAGAAGAGAACAAAGTCTTGTTTCTACCATAATCTGTTGAACAATTGAAAGTGATTAGGGGTGGAGGTGCTTCCCATGGTTAATCTTCCTCTCCAATTTATAGCAACTCAGACAAGACGTTAATTAAGCCCGGATGATTCAAACTTACACGCAAAGTTGCCTTTTGTTCTCCCTGTCGCGCACATACTCAAGAAGACACTTGTCATACATCTTCAAGTGGTTCCATTTGTAAAATGCCGTCCACCCTTTCAATGCTATACGCCCAGATTTCCATACTTTAACCTTTGATTTACTTCCCTTTCTCATCTCATTAACAATCTTCATCTCCGATGGCAGTTTCAGACCGTGGTATCTTACCAAATCAACTGGAATGAACGGCAACAAAATACAGTAGTCAACACATAATAATGAATCTAATCTAACTGGAAGGAAAAAAGGAGTTTTTTCAGATCAAATAACTGGAAGCCTTATCAGTTCCCGCCTCTTTTGTGGTCTAATTTTTAGCACAAAGTAGGGATTTTGGGGTATTGGTACACCAGAGCCGAAAATCTCTTTTTCAATCTTATCAATATCATCATTTGTAATCCGAGGGGCATATTTTATCTTTTTCTTAGACCCTGCTTTACATAGTCAAGTTCTTAGCCAAATGTCAGAAAAAAATATAATCCCTCTGTGTGTGTGTGTGAATTGAAGGAGAGAAGTAGAAATATTACCACTCTTAGATTCTTGCTCTTTCATTTCGTTTTCCTCGTCAATCTTTTCGTTATCTTCCAGCTCAACCTCCTCAACATCATCATCAACTTCTTCATATTCTTTGTAGTTTTTTTCTACTTCTTCTCCTTCATCATCATCTTCGGCATTTTCTTCTTCTTCTTCATCTTCATCATAAAGGTCCTCTTCCTCGTCTCAGTTGCCATTGTTCACGGCCACCTCTTCTTCCTCCTCCTCATCATTGTTGTCTTCAATCTCTTCTTCTTCTCCTTCTAATTCTATGTTTTCCTGCTTTAATGTAAACCTGACCGAACTACGCTTTTCTTTCTCACACGCACTTCTTCCAAAATGATTAAAATCAAATAAATAATTATCACTAAGCTCAAAAACTAAGAAATCTCCCAGTTCAATTTGGTTATCTATCACAAATCGAACCCATCCTTTTTCGAAGAATAAAGCTCTTCCCTCTACACTGATCTCCACAGGCCAAATATTGTTCTGATTATCCCTTAAAAGAGTGGCATTCTTTATCTTCTTTCCTCTCATGTAATTAGCAGCAAAGGCAGGAGGTATTTGCTACAAATAATAAATACAACATAAGTTATATTGCGAGGAATTTCCTGTTCCACCCCACCTCGGGCCTAGGAACAATACAGGGGCTTCAAGACGGGACCATAAGAGACCATAATTGTCTCTTGTGACCGCGTCTTTTTGCCCTGTATTGTTTCGAGAACCGACGTGGGATGGGACAGGAAATTCCTCGCAATATAACTTATGTTGTATTTATTTTTTGTAGCAAATACCTTCTGCCTTTGCTGCTAATTACATGAGAGGAAAGAAGATAAAGAATGTCACTCTTTTAAGGGATAATCAGAACAATATTTGGCCTGTAGAGATCAGTATAGAGGGAAGAGCTTTATTCTTCGAAAAAGGGTGGGTTCGATTTGTGGTAGATAACCAAATTGAACTGGGAGATTTCTTAATTTTTGAGCTTAGTGATAATTATTTATTTGATTTTAATCATTTTGGAAGAAGTGCGTGTGAGAAAGAAAAGCGTAGATTGGTCAGATTTACAGTAAAGCAGAAAAACTTGGAATTAGAAGGAGAAGCAGAAGAAGAGAGTGAAGACAACAATGATTAGGAGGAAGAAGAAAAGGTGGCCGTGAACAATGGCAACTGTGCCGAGGAAGAGGACCTTTATGATGAAGATGAAGAAGAAGAAGAAGAAAATGCTGAAGATGATGATGAAGGAGAAGAAGTAGAAAAAAACTCTGAAGATGATGAAGATTATTAAGAAGTTGATGATGTTGAGGAGGCTGAGCTGGAAGATAACGAAAAGATTGACGAGAAAAACGAAAAGAAAGAGCAAGAATCTAAGAGTGGTAATATTTCTACCTCTCTCCTTCAATTCACACACACACACACACAGGGATTATATTTTTTTCTGACATTTGGCCAAGAACTTGACTTTGTAAAGCAGGGTCTAAGAAAAAGCAAAAATATGCACCTCGAATTACAAATGATGATATTGATAAGATTGAAAAAGAGATTTTCGATTCTGATGTACCAATACCCCAAAATCCCTACTTTGTGCTAAAAATTAGACCACAAAAGAGGCGGGAACTGGTAAGGCTTCCAATTATTTGATCTGAAAATACTCATTTTTTCCTTCCAGTTAGATTAGATCCATTATTATGTGTTGACTATTGTATTTTGTTTCCGTTCATTCCAGTTGATTTGGTAAGATACCACGGCCTGGAACTGCCATCGGAGATGAAAATTGTTAATGAGATGGGGAAGGGAAGTAAATCAAAGGTTAAAGTATGGAAATCTGGGCGTATAGCATTGAAAGGGTAGACGGCATTTTACAAATGGAACCACTTGAAGATGTATGACAAGTGTCATCTTGAGTTTGTGCGCGACAGGGAGAACAAAAGGCAACTTTGCCTGCAAGTTCGAATCATCCGGGCTTATTCAACGCCACGGATGGCAATACTCTACGTCCGTGATTCATCATAGCTGCATTCCTGAATCCAATCGTTCTCTACCACGTTGTAAATTAAATGTAACGAACTTCCGGTATTAGCCCCCAAGTGCTTCTCTAGTTTTGGAAACAGAGATATAAAATTCGGGAAAAAAATAAAAAAATTAAGAAGCTCATATGTAAAAATGACAAAATATAATGTACTGTATAGAATAAATTGAGTTGCAGGTAGCCTAATAAATAAATTGCAAAAAATAAATATCTATATAATTATAGAGAGAGAAAGAGGAAGAAGGTAGGGAGAGAAGGAGAGGGAGGGAGAGAGAGAGAGAAGAAAATACAAAGAGCAAGAGGGATTAGGGGAAGGATTGGCCTTTATATAGGGGAAGAAGTGTTTTATTGCCCCTAGAATTGTGATGAATTACCCGGAAAGCTAGGAGGATAAGAATTGACTAAATAGACCCCACACAAGTTTCATTGACATATGCCTTCTTTGCGTCTAAAATGCACGTACATGGCTTGGCTCCTGAATTTGATGATCTTAAGAGGTATTTTCTTCAGTTATTACATTTATATATATATATATATATAATTCAGGCCGTAATACTGACAAAAAAAAAATTATTATTGAAATAGAATGTTTATGGATGATTTGAGCTCATCACAAAAAATTAATGAACTTTCGTCCACGACCAACATTTGTACTTTTGGTGACTTGGAAAATGGTAATATTGATGTCAAGACTGTGGCAGGCCTAAATTCTTGTGATCAAGTAATGTAAAATAAAAACAATAATTTCAATAATAAACAGTTATCCTAGTAACAGGTATATTAATTTTGTCATTTGACAATTTTTACAGGAGGGATACTATTGGATTGTTGGGCAAATCTCTGAAGTGATATTGGATGAGAGTTGGAGTTTTATAAGCTGTCAACGATGTAAGAGGAAATTATCAAATGACCCTAAATGATTTGTTTGTAATGAATGCAAAAGAGTTAATCCTAAACCTACCCCAAGGTACAAATTAAAAGTTTCCGTAATTTCTGGAAATGAAAATGCTACTTTCATGCTACGGGACAATACATGTGAAAGATTGATTGGGAAATCAGCACTACAGTTAAAGGAGTAGTATCTTAAGGTATTTAAAAAAGTGCATTTTTTTATTTTATTTGTTTTCGGTATAACCAATGACCTTTTTTTTTTAGATTTCAAATGATGGGATGAGTAAAGAAGCCCAACTTTTTAGTCCTGATGAGATAATGGGGTTGGTTGAAAGGAATGCAATATTTAAAGTTAAGGTGAAACTAGAAAATTTAAAGGGTGATGAGAAACATTTATCAGTTGGGATGGTATGTGTTGATAATGAAATCGTTGAAAAGTACATGCAAACAAGCATAATGGTTAGCAAGGTATATTATCAAATGTTCTATCAATATACATCATCAAAATTCAATGCTGATTTTAGAGAAATGATGTTTTGACTGCGTTGAAAAAAGCTGGAGAAGAAGTGATTGAGGTACAACTTTCTCATATAACATCTATCCCAAGATATATAAATATTTTAATTTGACTATTAGTTAAATTAATTAAATATGTTTATATCTACAGCTTGATGATTCTGTTAGCGACAATGAAGACAATTCTCCTCACACTGTTGGGATCAAACGACGAATTGGGTTTATGGATGACACTGCAACTAGCAGTATGGTTGAAGATGGTGGATCTACAACCAAAAGTCAGCCTCATGTTTCCAAGGCAGTGAAAATTGAGAAAAACTAATTATTTCAATGGTATTTGTCTAATATGAATCATGATTAAAACTCATTGATGTAATTTTTTAATCTGGAATATTAAGTCCAGGAACATTTAGTTGTTTTGTTTTGTTTAGTCTCTTTAATGTAATGAATTAGAAGCTGGAATATGAATTTCAGTAACGTTTGTGTTTTGTTTTGATTTTGAAGCCATGGATTCAACTTTTGAATGATTAGTCCTCGTGTTTGTTTAGTTTGATTTTTTAAGCCATGACTTTTACTTTTAAATGGTCGCTTTAATAAAACAAACTAATGTGTGGCCCATTTTAATAATTGTTTTGGGTTAGCCACCTTCAGAGGCTCCCATAAGGATGTAAGTTAAACCTTACATAAGTATCATTTTTGGGTTTTTGTTTCTAGAAATGTATAAATGATTTTGGATGGTAGAGATAAAAATGTATAGAATGCGGTCGAATGAGCGGTTGGGCCGGATGCGGTTAGTGTTTGTGATGCGGTTAGTTAGGTAAAGGTCGGGTTGGTTGGTCTGGCCACAGTTTGGTATGCGGTTGACTATGTTGCGGCTGACTTCAATTTTTTTTTGGATGCATTTGGATTGGCAGAGATTGGATTTTCTGCGGTTGGATTGACTCAGATGCGATTCGGATCAGACGAAGTTTGGCTAAGATTAGACTTGGATCAAAGACTGTTTGGCTAAACGCGGTTTGGCTCATATGCGGTTTTGGCTCAGATGAAGTTTGGACCAGATGAGGTTTGGATCAGGCGTAGTATGGATCAGGGAGGTCTGTGTTAATGCAGTCTGTAATAGATATGTTTTGGCTCAGCAGTGGTTTGAAACAGATGCAATTCGGCTAACCCTTTGTTTGAATTAATTGTGATTTTGACTCGAACGCGGTTTGGCTAAGATTAGACTTGGATCAAAGACTGGCTAAACACGGTTTGGCTAATATGCGGTTTTGGCTCAGAAACGGTTTGGCTCATACGCGGTTTGACTCAGACAAGGTTAGGATCAGATGAAGTTTGGACCAGATGCAATTTGGATCAGTCGTAGTATGGATCAGAGAGGTATGTGTTAATGCGGTCTGTAATAGATATGTTTTAGCTCAGTAGCGGTTTGAAACAGATGCGATTTGGCTAACCCTTGATTTGAATTAATTGCGGTTTTGACGATGACTATACATACTAACATTGAATTGTAAGAAAACATCATTCAAAGGTAATAATAAAACATCAAATTTAGAAGTTCAAGTTACTTATCTGGCGGGGTGATTGCAATAGCTAAATTTCTTCCATCTTTAAAGTTGGGTCATAATATGATACACCTACAGGAAGCCATATGCCTCCCACGGCACAAATTCATCCTCCAAAAAAAAAAAAAGAACCGGGTTACATCTCTTAAGCAGAATCAGAAATCTACAACATTTAACATTTCAAACCAACAACCCTATTGCTAAGTGATATACATGCAACAGTTAGTAAACGAAGCCTTCTTTCTACGAGAAACCAAAAGAGTTTGGACTTCAGCAGCAATCGCCTAAATGATATACATGCAACAGTTAGTAAATGAAGCCTTCACAATGGGCAGAGCAAAAATGTGCAGATAAAATCACAAATACCCGCGTCTGTCCTTCAGTTAGGTGTCCCGTTTATGAAAACTTCTTCAACCACAGATAAAGACATCCCATTGGTAGATTTGTACAAATTTGACCGGAGATGACGCAGAGGGAGCGACGGCGGCGAAAATGTCCATATCTGGATTAGATCTGTACAAATCTGAAGGCGAAGGCGTTGTACATGTCGGACGAAAATGAACAAATCTGGACTAGATCTGTACAAAAGAATTCGGCAGATTCCGACGTAAAGAAGATCGGAATCGGCGGCACAAGGCTAAAGCATACATCTGAAGAATTCTGGATCTGCCGTGAATTCTGGATCTGCCGTGAAGAATTCTGGATCTGCCATGAAATATGAAGTGAAAGCTTGGTTGAGAGTATGGGATTCGCCGGTGTTGAGGGGGACGGTCGCCGGAGTTGAGGGAACGGCGCCGAATGTTGTGGAGGGGAGGGTGGTGACGGGAGAGAGGGAGTAGAGAGAGAGTGTGTGTGAGAGTGTGTGTGCGTGTGTTTGTGACAGGGTAAGTGGGTGGGGAGGGGAGGGGGATTCGCCGAAGTTGAGGGGGACGATCTCCGGAGTTGAGGGATCGACGCCGAAAGTTGTGGAGTGACGGGAGAGAGGGAGTAGAGAGAGAAAGTGTGTGTGCGCGAGAGTTTGTGTGTTTGTGACAGGGTAGGTGGGTAGGGAGGGGAGGGGATATAACTATATCATTTAAATTAAGTGAGGGATTATATGGTAGGACAAAATATTTTTTAGGATTAGGAGTAGATTAGGAAATTGGCTCTTATAAGGTAGATTAAGGATTATTGAGGGATTATGGCGTATTTTTCTCTTTCCAAAGAATGGTACGTAATAGCCTTCGTCCTCTCCAAATATTCAGATTTCTGTGTATGTATGCACGAGATTAGTTTTTCAGTGATTTTAAGGCTCCGTTTATTTCGACGTAAAACATTTTTCGGAAAACGTTTTCCGGAAAATGTTTTCCTATAAAATATTTTTCTGTAAAATGTTTTACTTAGAAAGGGCGTAAAATGTTTAACGGCGTAAAATGTTTTATGTTTTATTTATGATTATTTTTATAATTATTATTATTAATTTTATTATTATTATTATTATTATTATTATTATTATTATTATTTTAATGTTTTTATTACTATATTTTATTATTATTATTATTATTTTAATTATTATTATTATTATTATTTTATTATTTATTATTTTTTTATTATTATTATTAATATTATTTTATTATTATAATTAATATTATTTATTATTATTATTATTATTAGCTGAAATCATTATTATTAACCGAAATCTTGTGAAAAACTACTTTTTTCATAACTTAAGAAAAAACTAGTTTTTAAACACTAAGCCTAACTAATAAAATGGATGGACATTGCTAAAAACTAGTTTTTCCATAACATTTTGAGAAAACTAATTTTTCACAAGACCTACTCTTATTATTATTATTTATTATTTTTATTATTATTATTATTTTATTATTATTTTTTTATTATTATTATTATTATTAGAATGAGGAAGTAGAATGTAGTACCTTGTGAAATATGAGTTGTGCATCGACCTACTTGCATCAGCTGTCCGTCCCGTAACGGGTTCCATTGAAGCTGAAGGAACTAATGATGACATTGCTTGTGTTGATTGACTAGTCGATACTCTAGATAAATGGTAATGATGCTCGTTGGTTTGTACATTGGCAACAGATGTTGATGGTGCCGGTGGAGGTAAGCCACCGATAACCCGATTGGCAGTGCTATCGAATAAGTTGAACAATTTACCAACAAATTTCTCAGGAGTAGGCATAACGTCCGCAAAGGCAAACCTGCTACTAGTTGACGAAGTGCCATTTGCTTAACAGTATCCACGTAATACTGCAACGAGAAACTGACACCCCCCAACCAAACCCCAAATCCCAACAACAGAGAGAAGGAAATGAAAAGAAGTGATAAGCCCATATTACTAGGAAGTCAAGCTAACTTTTCCATCATGAATGCAACTATACTCAAAATTACAGGAATGAGAAATGGGTAAAAGAAAAACTGTAATTACACAAACCTGATCACCAAGTTGAGCGGCAAGAACAAGTGCTGGGCCCCATAAATGACCCTCTTGTGTACATTGAAGAGCCGCCTTCTTTCTACCTGAAACCAAAAGAGTTTGGACTTCAGCAGCAATTGCCTAAATGATATACATGCAACAGTTAGTAAATGAAGCCTTCACAATGGCACACATTTGATTTTGGAGCATGAAACTGTATTTTGGTTAACAAATCTTTATAATACGACAAGCGTGAACCACAAAATGGAAAAATGACTGGGAGTTTTTGTGCAACAGTTTAGATGTTAGATGTTTGCAATATATTCAAAGCACAAGGGGTTTAGTTTTTATCCTTTCTTCAAGGGATGCAACTAATTGCCTCCATGTTTCTACTTCGGGAGCTCGACCGGTTTTCAAGGATTTTGATACCACTTGACAGTACCTGCATTAGTAAAATATTACTAAGAGAACTCGAAACAAGGTTTTCATGATCTATTAAGAGAATTTTTCCAAAAACTTACTTCTGTGAGTCTGATACTCTTCCCACTTCCGCTAACATGTAAGCATTTATAAGCTTATATGGTTGGAGTGGTAGCAAGGTAAATTGAGAGTTTCCGAGCAGCTTTGAGTATTCATATACCTCTGTTCTCTGTCCATATGCACAAAAAATGACTCAGATAAGATATTACATATCCATAGTAACTAAACGGATTGTGATGGAGACATGCAATTGAAAAGATGTTCTAAGCACAGAATTATGAAAAAAAGGAATGCCCTATCGTTAATGTACATTCTGTAGCATGTGCTTGTTGTAGTGGAACTTCTTAAAACATCTCAATATTCTAAGAGGCACAGACGACGTGTATCACATATTTGGTATCTTATGCACGGTGAGGCTTTAATTCAATTCGTCCCCATCACTTCAACCCTTGTAAATTATCTTAGCTAGTAACTTCACTATAGAATCATCTTATAATTTTCTAATCTATTTACTTTTAATTTTTAGAATAAAAGTGACTGGGGTTAACATGAAACAGGCAAAAGTCATAAACGGGACACCCAACTTCTCGAAATTATGCAAATAGGCAACTATACCAAGTTTCTTCCATAACTCACCCATTTACCAATGTCAAAACCTTCCAGAAAATGTATCACCCCAGAAGACAACATTGAATTATTTGGATATGAGATTTTAGAGTTTAGTCACCAACTGACCCAATCACGGAACTATTTCTTCAAAAAACATCCTCCAAGTGAACTAGGTCATTAAAATCCAATTAACTCCCACGTACGGATATGGTTTTTCTAATAATTCTCTAAATGATCTAGGTTCATTGAAATCATGGGTTTAAGCCAATGCATAGAAGAAAATGTCTTCATTCATGAATGGTCTTTCATCCCACCCCCCCCACTCTTTCGCACAGAGAAAGAATCCACACAGAAAAATAATCGCACAATTTCAGGTGCAGATGTGGGCGCAAAGCTCAACCCCTTTTCTTTATTTCCCATATCTTTGTTGCTATAAACACATGCTTTTAATGGATTACATTCATTAGAGTAACAGGAAAAGCATGGCACTGAACTACCGTTTCATCAGTGAGACAGCTAGATGTTAGGAAAATTAAAACAGTACAAGATGAAACAATATAAAAGAGCCAAGATAATTAGGAACCAAACCAATGCCATCCTTAGTAAAACGATAATCTATTAAACAAGAGAATAGAGCCTTGATGTATAAGTGGAAATGACTACCTGTATAGCTTCAGGACTAGCATATGTTCTTGGGAATTTCCAGTGATCTGCACCAATTAGACACAGTCTTACCGTGTCCGAGTATGGTTCAAAGTTGGCTTCAGCAACTAAGTAACAGATGTGAGCGGCAATAATCTGAATTAAATTTTGACAGGAAAAAAGAGTCACTGACCAGCTTGAGTACGCATATAAATAAATGAATAATTATCTTCGGAGAGATATTACGTGCATATCTTACATCACTCTTTTCTTTCCACAAACAGTCTCCAAGATGAATAAGCACTAATTCATCATCTTTTGTTCTATTAGCAGTAATTACAGCCAAATTCTCTTCCCAATCGTCAAACATACTATTAGCACCCTGATGAATCTAGAAGCAAAAGCAATGATAATTGGAAAGTAAAATATGAGTCTCAATATTCAAAATGGACAGAAAAATAGTATGTGTGAACAAGTGGCCCAAGGGATCACTGCTGCAATTAAACATTATATCAAACTTGGCCCATTTCACTTTCAATTCAAGGATTTGAGGACTAAAATCCAGGGAAAAATAGATATATTCTCCGAAAAAACATAATTAAGAAGATCCAAAACCAAATGAGAACAACTAATCGGTAAAACTCACATGCTGAAGAAATAATGAGCTACCTGTCCAGAAACACTGGGAAAGCCATTATTAGCTTTGGTGTCTGCTGAAAAGACATCTGCTTGTTGAACGGCAATGAGTAGGCATAACGTCCGCAAAGGCGAACCTGCTACTAGTTGACGAAGTGCCATTTGCTTAACAGTATCCACGTAATACTGCAACGAGAAACCGACACCCCCCAACCAAACCCCAAATCCCAACAACAGAGAGAGAAGGAAATGAAAAGAAGTAAGTGATAAGCCCATATTACTAGGAAGTCAAGCTAACTTTTCCATCATGAATGCAACTATACTCAAAATTACAGGAATGAGAAATGGGTAAAAGAAAAACTGTAATTACACAAACCTGATCACCAAGTTGAGCGGCAAGAACAAGTGCTGGGCCCCATAAATGACCCTCTAGTGTACATTGAAGAGCCGCCTTCTTTCTACCAGAAACCGAAAGAGTTTGGACTTCAGCAGCAATTGCCTAAATGATATACATGCAACAGTTAGTAAATGAAGCCTTCACAATGGCACACATTTGATTTTGGAGCATGAAACAGTATTTTGGTTAACAAATCTTTATAATACAACAAGCATGAACCACAAAATGGAAAAATGACTGGGAGTTTTTGTGCAACAGTTTAGATGTTTGCAATATATTCAAAGCACGAGGGGTTTAGTTTTTATCCTTTCTTCAAGGGATGCAACTAATTGTCCCCATGTTTCTACTTCGGGAGCTCGACCGGTTTTCAAGGATTTTGATACCACTTGACAGTACCTGCATTAGTAAAATATTACTAAGAGAACTCAAAACAAGGTTTTCATGATCTATTAAGAGAATTTTTCCAAAAACTTACTTCTGTGAGTCTGATACTCTTCCCACTTCCGCTAACATGTGAGCATGTATAAGCTTATATGGTTGGAGTGGTAGCAAGGTAAATTGAGAGTTTCCGAGCAGCTTTGAGTATTCATATACCTCTGTTCTCATTCCATATGCACAAAAAATGACTCAGATAAGATATTACATATCCATAGTAACTAAACGGATTGTGATGGAGACATGCAATTGAAAAGATGTTCTAAGCACATAATTATGAAAAAAGGAATGCCCTATCGTTAATGTACATTCTGTAGCATGTGCTTGTTGTAGTGGAACTTCTTAAAACATCTCAATATTCTAAGAGGCACAGACGACGTGTATCACATATTTGGTATCTTATGCACGGTGAGGCTTTAATTCAATTCGTCCCCATCACTTCAACCCTTGTAAATTATCTTAGCTAGTAACTTCACTATAGAATCATCTTATAATTTTCTAATCTATTTACTTTTAATTTTTAGAATAAAAGTGACTGGGGTTAACATGAAACAGGCAAAAGTCATAAACGGGACACCCAACTTCTCGAAATTATGCAAATAGGCAACTATACCAAGTTTCTTCCATAACTCACCCATTTACCAATGTCAAAACCTTCCAGAAAATGTATCACCCCAGAAGACAACATTGAATTATTTGGATATGAGATTTTAGAGTTTAGTCACCAACTGACCCAATCACGGAACTATTTCTTCAAAAAACATCCTCCAAGTGAACTAGGTCATTAAAATCCAATTAACTCCCACGTACGGATATGGTTTTTCTAATAATTCTCTAAATGATCTAGGTTCATTGAAATCATGGGTTTAAGCCAATGCATAGAAGAAAATGTCTTCATTCATGAATGGTCTTTCATCCCACCCCCCCCCCCACTCTTTTCTCTAAATGATCTAGGTTCATTGAAATCATGGGTTTAAGCCAATGCATAGAAGAAAATGTCTTCATTCATGAATGGTCTTTCATCCCACCCCCCCCCCCACTCTTTCGCACAGAGAAAGAATCCACACAGAACAAATACTCGCACAATTTCAGGTGCAGATGTGGGCGCAAAGCTCAACCCCTTTTCTTTATTTCCCATATCTTTGTTGCTATAAACACATGCTTTTAATGGATTACATTCATTAGAGTAACAGGAAAAGCATGGCACTGAACTACCGTTTCATCAGTGAGACAGACAGATGTTAGGAAAATTAAAACAGTACAAGATGAAACAATATAAAAGAGCTAAGATAATTAGGAACCAAACCAATGCCATCCTTAGTAAAACGATAATCTATTAAACAAGAGAATAGAGCCTTGATGTATAAGTGGAAATGACTACCTGTATAGCTTCAGGACTAGCATATGTTCTTGGGAATTTCTAGTGATCTGCACCAATTAGACACAGTCTTACCGTGTCCGAGTATGGTTCAAAGTTGGCTTCAGCAACTAAGTAACAGATGTGAGCGGCAATAATCTGAATTAAATTTTGACAGGAAAAAAGAGTCACTGACCAGCTTGAGTACGCATATAAATAAATGAATAATTATCTTCGGAGAGATATTACGTGCATATCTTACATCACTCTTTTCTTTCCACAAACAGTCTCCAAGATGAATAAGCACTAACTCATCATCTTTTGTTCTATTAGCAGTAATTACAGCCAAATTCTCTTCCCAATCGTCAAACATACTATTAGCACCCTGATGAATCTAGAAGCAAAAGCAATGATAATTGGAAAGTAAAATATGAGTCTCAATATTCAAAATGGACAGAAAAAAAGTATGTGTGAACAAGTGGCCCAAGGGATCACTGCTGCAATTAAACATTATATCAAACTTGGCCCATTTCACTTTCAATTCAAGGATTTGAGGACTAAAATCCAGGGAAAAATAGATATATTCTCCGAAAAAACATAATTAAGAAGATCCAAAACCAAATGAGAACAACTAATCGGTAAAACTCACATGCTGAAGAAATAATGAGCTACCTGTCCAGAAACACCGGGAAAGCCATTATTAGCTTTGGTGTCTGCTGAAAAGACATCTGCTGGTTGACCGGCAATGAGTAGGCATAACGTCCGCAAAGGCGAACCTGCTACTAGTTGACGAAGTGCCATTTGCTTAACAGTATCCACGTAATACTGCAACGAGAAACCGACACCCCCCAACCAAACCCCAAATCCCAACAACAGAGAGAAAAGGAAATGAAAAGAAGTAAGTGATAAGCCCATATTACTAGGAAGTCAAGCTAACTTTTCCATCATGAATGCAACTATACTCAAAATTACAGGAATGAGAAATGGGTAAAAGAAAAACTGTAATTACACAAACCTGATCACCAAGTTGAGCGGCAAGAACAAGTGCTGGGCCCCATAAATGACCCTCTTGTGCACATTGAAGAGCCGCCTTCTTTCTACCAGAAACCAAAAGAGTTTGGACTTCAGCAGCAATTGCCTAAATGATATACATGCAACAGTTAGTAAATGAAGCCTTCACAATGGGCAGAGCAAAAATGTGCAGATAAAATCACAAATACCGGCGTCTGTCCTTCATTTAGGTGTCCCGTTTACGAAAACTTCTTCAACCACAGATAAGGACATCCCATTGGTAGATATGTACAAATTTGACCGGAGATGACACAGAGGTAGCGACGGCGGCGAAAATGTCCAGATCTGGACTAGATCTGTACAAATCTGAAGGAGAAGGCGTTGTACATGTCGGACGAAAATGTACAAATCTGGACTAGATCTGTACAAAAGAATTCGGCAGATTCCGACGTAAATAAGATCGGAATCGGCAGCACAAGGCTGAAGCATACAGTTGAAGAATTCTAAATCTGCCGTGAAGAATTCTGGATCTGCCATGAAATATGCCGTGAAAGCTTGGTTGATGAGAGTATGGGATTCGCCGGAGTTGAGGGGGACGGTCGCCGGAGTTGAGGGATCGGCGTCGAAAGTTGTGGAGGGGAGGGGTGGTGACGGGAGAGAGAAAGTGTGTGTGTGTGTGCGAGAGAGTGTGTGTGTTTGTGACAGGGTAAGTGGGTGGGGAGGGAAGGGGGATTCGCCGAAGTTGAGGGGGACGGTCGCCGGAGTTGAGGGATCGGCGCCGAAAATTGTGGAGTGAGAGGAGAGAGGGAGTAGAGAGAGAGAGAGAGAGTGTGTGCGAGAGTGTGTGTTTGTGACAGGGTAGGTGGGTGGGGAGGGGAGGGGATATAATTATATCATTTAAATTAAGTGAGGGATTATATGGTAAGACAATATTTTTTAGGATTAGGAAGTAGATTAGGAAATTGGCTTTTTTATAAGGTAGATTAAGGATTATTGAAGGATTATGGCGTATTTTTCTCTTTGCAAAGAATGGTACGTAATAGCCTTCGTCCCCTCCAAATATTCATATTTCTGTGTATGTATGCACGTGATTAGTTTTCCAGTGATTTTAAGGCTCCATTTGTTTCAACGTAAAACATTTTTCGGAAAACGTTTTCTGGAAAATGTTTTCCTGTAAAATGTTTTACTTAGAAAGGGCGTAAAATGTATTACGGCGTAAAATATTTTACGGCGTAAAATGTTTTATGTTTTACTTATGATTATTATTATTATATTACTATTATTAATTTTATTATTATTATTATTATTTTAATTCTTTATTATTATTATTATTATTTTTTATTATTATTATTTTAATTTTTTTATTATTATTTTTATTATTATTATTTTATTATTATTTATTATTTTTTTTATTATTATTATTATTTTATTTTAATTCTTATTCTTATTATTTTATTTTATTTATTATTATTATTATTATTATTTATTATTATTATTATTATTTATTATTATTATTATTATTATTAGCCGAAATCTTGTGAAAAACTAGTTTTTTCATAAATTAAGAAAAAACTAGTTTTTAAACACTAAGCCTAACTAATAAAATGGATGGACATTGCTAAAAACTAATTTTTCCATAACATTTTGAGAAAACTAGTTTTTCACATGACCTACTCTTATTATGATTATTTATTATTTTTTATTATTATTAATATTTTTATTATTATTATTATATACATAACATCCTAAGAATATGGGACCCATAGTGAACACATCGGCAAGTTGATCATCGGTGGAGACATATTGTAACGTTAAAAATCCACGGTTTCTGCTGACTGCCGAGATAAGTGACCCAGACTATGAATCCTGGGTATGCTGACTGCTGAGATATAAAGATTGCCAATGAGTGGTTTGGGGTTTCTGCTGAGATATAATAATTGAGATTTTAACTCCACAAATCAGTCGATCAATTGTTGAATGGTGAACGCTCTATGTGATCGGATGTTATATGATGTCACAGGCCCGTAAGTATATATTATCAGATGTCACTGGCCGGATCTATCAGTGAGCCAGATGGCAGAGTTTAGGATAATAAACCAACAGTTTATAGTATGACACTGACCTATGTGTTCATCCTTTAGAAATTGTATGTTTCTACTTATTTCACTCCCTCCGTCATGGAAAGTTTGTCCCCACTTTGACTTGCATCGATTTTTGACCATTAATTTATTAAAATCTATCTGTTCATCAGATGTCACTGGCCTGATCTATCAGTGTTTCTATTAATTTATTGGGCATTTCCTGTGTTTTATTCATTCAGGCCCTGGGCTGGTCCCTAGCCTGCCAAACTGCCATTTTTTCAGTGCAAACTGACGAAAGCACCCCCGGGATAATCTTTTTGAAGAACTATTCCTGGGGTATTTTCATCATTTTGCACTAAAAATAAAATTTTAAAATAATAATAATAAAAAAAATAAAAATCAAAGTTTGCAGGAGCAAGATTGCCTGATCAGAGATCTTGTTAAACAAGTACACCATAGAATACTGCTACCATGACACGCACAGAAAAAAATATGGAAGAAGAGAACAAAGTCTTGTTTCTACCATAATCTGTTGAACAATTGAAAGTGATTAGGGGTGGAGGTGCTTCCCATGGTTAATCTTCCTCTCCAATTTATAGCAACTCAGACAAGACGTTAATTAAGCCCGGATGATTCGAACTTACAGGCAAAGTTGCCTTTTGTTCTCCCTGTCGCGCACATACTCAAGAAGACACTTGTCATACATCTTCAAGTGGTTCCATTTGTAAAATGCCGTCCACCCTTTCAATGCTATACGCCCAGATTTCCATACTTTAACCTTTGATTTACTTCCCTTTCTCATCTCATTAACAATCTTCATCTCCGATGGCAGTTTCAGACCGTGGTATCTTACCAAATCAACTTGAATGAACGGCAACAAAATACAGTAGTCAACACATAATAATGAATCTAATCTAACTGGAAGGAAAAAAGGAGTTTTTTCAGATCAAATAACTGGAAGCCTTATCAGCTTCCTCGCTTTTTGTGGTCTAATTTTTAGCACAAAGTAGGGATTTTGGGATATTGGTACACCAGAGCCGAAAATCTCTTTTTCAATCTTATCAATATCATCATTTGTAATCCGAGGGGCATATTTTATCTTTTTCTTAGACCCTGCTTTACATAGTCAAGTTCTTAACCAAATGTCAGAAAAAAAATATAATCCCTCTGTGTGTGTGTGTGAATTGAAGGAGAGAAGTAGAAATATTACCACTCTTAGATTCTTGCTCTTTCATTTCGTTTTCCTCGTCAATCTTTTCGTTATCTTCCAGCTCAACCTCCTCAACATCATCATCAACTTCTTCATATTCTTTGTAGTTTTTTTCTACTTCTTCTCCTTCATCATCATCTTTCGGCATTTTCTTCTTCTTCTTCATCTTCATCATAAAGGTCCTCTTCTTCGTCACTGCCATTCACGTCACCTTCTCTCCTCATCATTGTTGTCTTCAATCTCTTCTTCTTCTCCTTCTAATTCTATGCAGCTCGCTTTATCAACTGACGCTTTTCTTTCACGCATTTTTCCAAAATGATTAAAATCAAATAAATAATTATCACTAAGCTCAAAAACTAAGAAATCTCCCAGTTCAATTTGGTTATCTATCACAAATCGAACCCATTCTTTTTCGAAGAATAAAGCTCTTCCCTCTACACTGATCTCCACAGGCCAAATATTGTTCTGATTATCCCTTAAAAGAGTGGCATTCTTTATCTTCTTTCCTCTCATGTAATTAGCAGCAAAGGCAGGAGGTATTTGCTACAAATAATAAATACAACATAAGTTATATTGCGAGGAATTTCCTGTTCCACCCCACCTCGGGCCTAGGAACAATACAGGGGCTTCAAGACGGGACCATAAGAGACCATAATTGTCTCTTGTGACCGCGTCTTTTTGCCCTGTATTGTTTCGAGAACCGACGTGGGATGGGACAGGAAATTCCTCGCAATATAACTTATGTTGTATTTATTTTTTGTAGCAAATACCTCCTGCCTTTGCTGCTAATTACATGAGAGGAAAGAAGATAAAGAATGTCACTCTTTTAAGGGATAATCAGAACAATATTTGGCCTGTAGAGATCAGTATAGAGGGAAGAGCTTTATTCTTCGAAAAAGGGTGGGTTCGATTTGTGGTAGATAACCAAATTGAACTGGGAGATTTCTTAGTTTTTGAGCTTAGTGATAATTATTTATTTGATTTTAATCATTTTGGAAGAAGTGCGTGTGAGAAAGAAAAGCGTAGTTCGGTCAAGTTTACATTAAAGCAGGAAAACATAGAATTAGAAGGAGAAGAAGAAGAGATTGAAGACAACAATGATGAGGAGGAAGAAGAGGTGGCCGTGAACAATGGCAACTGAGACGAGGAAGAGGACCTTTATGATGAAGATGAAGAAGAAGAAGAAAATGCCGAAGATGATGATGAAGGAGAAGAAGTAGAAAAAAACTCTGAAGATGATGAAGATTATTAAGAAGTTGATGATGTTGAGGAGGCTGAGCTGGAAGATAACGAAAAGATTGACGAGAAAAACGAAAAGAAAGAGCAAGAATCTAAGAGTGGTAATATTTCTACCTCTCTCCTTCAATTCACACACACACACACACAGGGATTATATTTTTTTCTGACATTTGGCCAAGAACTTGACTTTGTAAAGCAGGGTCTAAGAAAAAGCAAAAATATGCACCTCGAATTACAAATGATGATATTGATAAGATTGAAAAAGAGATTTTCGATTCTGGTGTACCAATACCCCAAAATCCCTACTTTGTGCTAAAAATTAGACCACAAAAGAGGCGAGAACTGGTAAGGCTTCCAATTATTTGATCTGAAAATACTCATTTTTTCCTTCCAGTTAGATTAGATCCATTATTATGTGTTGACTATTGTATTTTGTTTCCGTTCATTCCAGTTGATTTGGTAAGATACCACGGCCTGGAACTGTCATCGGAGATGAAGATTGTTAATGAGATGGGGAAGGGAAATAAATCAAAGGTTAAAGTATGGAAATCTGGGCGTATGGCATTGAAAGGGTAGACGGCATTTTACAAATGGAACCACTTGAAGATGTATGACAAGTGTCATCTTGAGTTTGTGCGCGACAGGGAGAACAAAAGGCAACTTTGCCTGCAAGTTCGAATCATCCAGGCTTATTCAACGCCACGGATGGCAATACTCTACGTCCGTGATTCATCATAGCTGCATTCCTGAATCCAATCGTTCTCTACCACGTTGTAAATTAAATGTAACGAACTTCCGGTATTAGCCCCCAAGTGCTTCTCTAGTTTTGGAAACAGAGATATAAAATTCGAGAAAAAAATAAAAAAATTAAGTTTCATTGACATATGCCTTCTTTGCGTCTAAAATGCACGTACATGGCTTGGCTCCTGAATTTGATGATCTTAAGAGGTATTTTCTTCAGTTATTACATTTATATATATATACTCCCTCCGTCCCATTACAAACCACAAACTTTCCTTTTTGGTCGTCCCATTACAAACCACAAACTTCCTAAAATGGAAAGGAATCTTTACTATTCCCTCCACTCATTCTCTCTCCTACATTATTTTAATACTCACAACACCATTATAATTCACTATTCTCTCCACTATAATTCACTTTTCCTTAATTCCCGTATCTACAGTAAATTTGTTCTTACTAATGGGACGGAGGGAGTATATAATTCAGGCCGTAATACTGACAAAAAAAAATTATTATTGAAATAGAATGTTTATGGATGATTTGAGCTCATCACAAAAAATTAATGAACTTTCGTCCACGACCAACATTTGTACTTTTGGTGACAAGACTGTGGCAGGCCTAAATTCTTGTGATCAAGTAATGTAAAATAAAAACAATAATTTCAATAATAAACAGTTATCCTAGTAACAGGTATATTAATTTTGTCATTTGACAATTTTTACAGGAGGGATACTATTGGATTGTTGGGCAAATCTCTGAAGTGATATTGGATGAGAGTTGGAGTTTTATAAGCTGTCAACGATGTAAGAGGAAATTATCAAATGACCCTAAATGATTTGTTTGTAATGAATGCAAAAGAGTTAATCCTAAACCTACCCCAAGGTACAAATTAAAAGTTTCCGTAATTTCTGAAAATGAAAATGCTACTTTCATGCTACGGGACAATACATGTGAAAGATTGATTGGGAAATCAGCACTACAGTTAAAGGAGTAGTATCTTAAGGTATTTAAAAAAGTGCATTTTTTTATTTTATTTGTTTTCGGTATAACCAATGACCTTTTTTTTTTAGATTTCAAATGATGGGATGAGTAAAGAAGCCCAACTTTTTAGTCCTGATGGGATGGTATGTGTTGATAATGAAATCGTTGAAAAGTACATGCAAACAAGCATAATGGTTAGCAAGGTATATTATCAAATGTTCTATCAATATACATCATCAAAATTCAATGCTGATTTTAGAGAAATGATGTTTTGACTGCGTTGAAAAAAGCTGGAGAAGAAGTGATTGAGGTACTACTTTCTCATATAACATCTATCCCAAGATATATAAATATTTTAATTTGACTATTAGTTAAATTAATTAAATATGTTTATATCTACAGCTTGATGATTCTGTTAGCGACAATGAAGACAATTCTCCTCACACTGTTGGGATCAAACGACGAATTGGGTTTATGGATGACACTGCAACTAGCAGTATGGTTGAAGATGGTGGATCTACAACCAAAAGTCAGCCTCATGTTTCCAAGGCAGTGAAAATTGAGAAAAACTAATTATTTTAATGGTATTTGTCTAATATGAATCATGATTAAAACTCATTGATGTAATATTTTAATCTGGAATATTAAGTCCAGGAACATTTAGTTGTTTTGTTTTGTTTAGTCTCTTTAATGTAATGAATTAGAAGCTGGAATATGAATTTCAGTAACGTTTGTGTTTTGTTTTGATTTTGAAGCCATGGATTCAACTTTTGAATGATTAGTCCTCGTATTTGTTTAGTTTGATTTTTTAAGCCATGACTTTTACTTTTAAATGGTTGCTTTAATAAAACAAACTAATGTGTGGCCCATTTTAATAATTGTTTTGGGTTAGCCACCTTCAGAGGCTCCCATAAGGATGTAAGTTAAACCTTACATAAGTATCATTTTTGGGATTTTGTTTCTAGAAATGTATAAATGATTTTGGATGGTAGAGATAAAAATGTATAGAATGCGGTCGAATGAGCGGTTGGGCCGGATGCGGTTAGTGTTTGTGATGCGGTTAGTTAGGTAAAGGTCGGGTTGGTTGGTCTGGCCACAGTTTGGTATGCGGTTGACTATGTTGCGGCTGACTGCAATTTTTTTTTGGATGCATTTGGATTGGCAGAGATTGGATTTTCTGCGGTTGGATTGGCTCAGATGCGATTCGGATCATACGAAGTTTGGCTAAGATTAGACTTGGATCAAAGACTGTTTGGCTAAACGCGGTTTGGCTCATATGCGATTTTGGCTCAGATGAAGTTTGGACCAGATGAGGTTTGGATCAGGCGTAGTATGGATCAGGGAGGTCTGTGTTAATGCAGTCTGTAATAGATATGATTTGGCTCAGCAGCGGTTTGAAACAGATGCAATTCGGCTAACCCTTTGTTTGAATTAATTGTGATTTTGACTCGAACGCGGTTTGGCTAAGATTAGACTTGGATCAAAGACTGGCTAAACACGGTTTGGCTAATATGCGGTTTTGGCTCAGAAACGGTTTGGCTCATACGCGGTTTGACTCAGACAAGGTTAGGATCAGATGAAGTTTGGGCCAGATGCAATTTGGATCAGTCGTAGTATGGATCAGAGAGGTATGTGTTAATGCGGTCTGTAATAGATATGTTTTAGCTCAGTAGCGGTTTGAAACAGATGCAATTTGGCTAACCCTTGATTTGAATTAATTGCGGTTTTGACGATGACTATACATACTAACATTGAATTGTACGAAAACATCATTCAAAGGTAATAATAAAACATCAAATTTAGAAGTTCAAGTTACTTATCTGGCGGGGTGATTGCAATAGCTAAATTTCTTCCATCTTTAAAGTTGGGTCATAATATGATACACCTACAGGAAGCCATATGCCTCCCACGGCACAAATTCATCCTCCAAAAAAAAAAAAAAAGAACCGGGTTACATCTCTTAAGCAGAATCAAAAATCTACAACATTTAACATTTCAAACCAACAACCCTATTGCTAAGTGATATACATGCAACAGTTAGTAAACGAAGCCTTCTTTCTACGAGAAACCAAAAGAGTTTGGACTTCAGCAGCAATCGCCTAAATGATATACATGCAACAGTTAGTAAATGAAGCCTTCACAATGGGCAGAGCAAAAATGTGCAGATAAAATCACAAATACCCGCGTCTGTCCTTCAGTTAGGTGTCCCGTTTATGAAAACTTCTTCAACCACAGATAAAGACATCCCATTGGTAGATTTGTACAAATTTGACCGGAGATGACGCAGAGGGAGCGACGGCGGCGAAAATGTCCATATCTGGATTAGATCTGTACAAATCTGAAGGAGAAGGCGTTGTACATGTCGGACGAAAAAGAACAAATCTGGACTAGATCTGTACAAAAGAATTCGGCAGATTCCGACGTAAAGAAGATCGGAATCGGCGGCACAAGGCTGAAGCATACATCTGAAGAATTCTGGATCTGCCGTGAATTTTGGATCTGCCGTGAAGAATTCTGGATCTGCCATGAAATATGAAGTGAAAGCTTGGTTGAGAGTATGGGATTCGCCGGTGTTGAGGGGGACGGTCGCCGGAGTTGAGGGAACGGCGCCGAAAGTTGTGGAGGGGAGGGTGGTGACGGGAGAGAGGGAGTAGAGAGAGAGTGTGTGAGAGTGTGTGTGTTTGTGACAGGGTAAGTGGGTGGGGAGGGGAGGGGGATTCGCCGAAGTTGAGGGGGACGATCTCCGGAGTTGAGGGATCGACGCCGAAAGTTGTGGAATGACGGGAGAGAGGGAGTAGAGAGAGAAAGTGTGTGTGCGCGAGAGTGTGTGTGTTTGTGACAGGGTAGGTGGGTAGGGAGGGGAGGGGATATAACTATATCATTTAAATTAAGTGAGGGATTATATGGTAGGACAAAATATTTTTTAGGATTAGGAGTAGATTAGGAAATTGGCTCTTATAAGATAGATTAAGGATTATTTAGGGATTATGGCGTATTTTTCTCTTTCCAAAGAATGGTACGTAATAGCCTTCGTCCTCTCCAAATATTCAGATTTCTGTGTATGTATGCACGTGATTAGTTTTTCAGTGATTTTAAGGCTCCGTTTATTTCGACGTAAAACATTTTTCGGAAAACGTTTTCCGGAAAATGTTTTCCTATAAAATATTTTCCTGTAAAATGTTTTACTTAGAAAGGGCGTAAAATGTTTAACGGCGTAACATGTTTTATGTTTTATTTATGATTATTTTTATAATTATTATTATTATTATTAATTTTATTATTATTATTATTATTATTATTATTATTATTTTAATGTTTTTATTACTATATTTTATTATTATTATTATTATTTTAATTATTATTATTATTATTATTTTATTATTTATTATTTTTTTATTATTATTATTATTATTTATTTTATTATTATTATTATTTATTATTATTATTATTATTATTATTATTATTATTATTATTATTACTATTATTATTATTATTATTATTATTATTATTATTATTATTATTATTTTTAGCCAAAATCTTGTGAAAAACTCGTAACTTAAGAAAAAACTAGTTTTTAAACACTAAGCCTAACTAATAAAAGGGATGAACAATGCTGAAAACTAGTTTTTCCATAACATTTTGAGAAAACTAATTTTTCACAAGACCTACTCTTATTATTATTATTTATTATTTTTATTATTATTATTATTTTATTATTATTTTTTATTATTATTATTATTATTAGAATGAGGAAGTAGAATGTAGTACCTTGTGAAATATGAGTTGTGCATCGACCTTCTACTAGCATCAGCTGTCCGTCCCGTAACGGGTTCCATTGAAGCTGAAGGAACTAATGATGACATTGCTTGTGTTGATTGACTAGTCGATACTCTAGATAAATGGTAATGATGCTCGTTGGTTTGTACATTGGCAACAGATGTTGATGGTGCCGGTGGAGGTAAGCCACCGATAACCCGATTGGCAGTGCTATCGAATAAGTTGAACAATTTACCAACAAATTTCTCAGGAGTAGGCATAACGTCCGCAAAGGCAAACCTGCTACTAGTTGACGAAGTGCCATTTGCTTAACAGTATCCACGTAATACTGCAACGAGAAACTGACACCCCCCAACCAAACCCCAAATCCCAACAACAGAGAGAAGAAAATGAAAAGAAGTGATAAGCCCATATTACTAGGAAGTCAAGCTAACTTTTCCATCATGAATGCAACTATACTCAAAATTACAGGAATGAGAAATGGGTAAAAGAAAAACTGTAATTACACAAACCTGATCACCAAGTTGAGCGGCAAGAACAAGTGCTGGGCCCCATAAATGACCCTCTTGTGTACATTGAAGAGCCGCCTTCTTTCTACCGTAAAACCGAAAGAGTTTGGACTTCAAAGAAGAATTGCCTAAATGATATACATGCAACAGTTAGTAAATGAAGCCTTCACAATGGCACACATTTGATTTTGGAGCATGAAACAGTATTTTGGTTAACAAATCTTTATAATACAACAAGCATGAACCACAAAATGGAAAAATGACTGGGAGTTTTTGTGCAACAGTTTAGATGTTTGCAACATATTCAAAGCACGAGGGGTTTAGTTTTTATCCTTTCTTCAAGGGATGCAACTAATTGTCCCCATGTTTCTACTTCGGGAGCTCGACCGGTTTTCAAGGATTTTGATACCACTTGACAAGCACTCGCATTAGTAAAATATTACTAAGAGAACTCAAAACAAGGTTTTCATGATCTATTAAGAGAATTTTTCCAAAAACTTACTTCGTGAGTCTCGATACTCTTCCCACTTCCGCTAACATGTGAGCATGTATAAGCTTATATGGTTGGAGTGGTAGCAAGGTAAATTGAGAGTTTCCGAGCAGCTTTGAGTATTCATATACCTCTGTTCTCATTCCATATGCACAAAAAATGACTCGTATAAGATATTACATATCCATAGTAACTAAACGGATTGTGATGGAGACATGCAATTGAAAAGATGTTCTAAGCACATAATTATGAAAAAAAGGAATGCCCTATCGTTAATGTACATTCCGTAGCATGTGCTTGTTGTAGTGGAACTTCTTAAAACATCTCAATATTCTAAGAGGCAATGAACGACGTGTATCACATATTTGGTATCTTATGCACGGTGAGGCTTTAATTCAATTCGTCCCCATCACTTCAACCCTTGTAAATTATCTTAGCTAGTAACTTCACTATAGCATCACCTTATAATTTTCTAATCTATTTACTTTTAATTTTTAGAATAAAAGTGACTCAAGTTAACATGAAACAGGCAAAAGTCATAAACGGGACACCCAACTTCTCGAAATTATGCAAATAGGCAACTATACCAAGTTTCTTCCATAACTCACCCATTTACCAATGTCAAAACCTTCCAGAAAATGTATCACCCCAGAAGACAACATTGAATTATTGGGATATGAGATTTTAGAGTTTAGTCACCAACTGACCCAATCACGGAACTATTTCTTCAAAAAACATCCTCCAAGTGAACTAGGTCATTAAAATCCAATTAACTCCCACGTACGGATATGGTTTTTCTAATAATTCTCTAAATGATCTAGGTTCATTGAAATCATGGGTTTAAGCCAATGCATAGAAGAAAATGTCTTCATTCATGAATGGTCTTTCATCCCACCCCCCCCACTCTTTCGCACAGAGAAAGAATCCACACAGAACAAATACTCGCACAATTTCAGGTGCAGACGTGGGCGCAAAGCTCAACCCCTTTTCTTTATTTCCCATATCTTTGTTGCTATAAACACATGCTTTAAATGGATTACATTCTATGTTACCCGGACACGGTATCCGGGATCCGACACGGATACGGATCCTAGTGTCGGATACAATTTTCTTAATAATTTTGGACACCGGGACACCGTCCTAAATTTGGACACGGATACGGGATACGATAACAAAGACACGGGTACGGGATGGGATACGATAATACCATTATATAAAATATATATTTGTGTTTTTTTTAAGGAAAATATATTTGTGTTAAAATACACAATATATTATCTATTGATTTTATCAAAAAATTATTATATAAATAAAATCTATTAATATTTTTTAAAAAAATAAACGTATACTATACTGTTTTCGTCCCCAAAAAATTGTCTTTAAAAAGATGTTATTTCTCTCAATCGTGTCCCAAGGCCCAAACCAAAGCCCAAACACAAAACCAATTCCATTTAACCAAACCCTATTATTTTATTTTCTCTCTCTTCCTTTACCCATTTCCCCTTTACTGATCCCCCACTCTCTCTCTCTCTCACACACACACAAACGCAAACGCAAACGCCTCCACTTCATCTCTCACGCAATTCACGGCGACCCGCGACCCTTCATCCCAAGCCATCCCTTCCCTTACGCCGTCAAGGTTTTCTACGACGGAGCTCCGGTTGATCTCAAGTTCCAACACTCCGGCAATTCAAACCCACCGCCTCCGGCAATTTCAAACTCTCCGGCTCCTGGAACAACAAATTCAGGTCAGTCTTCACTTCCTCCTTCTCCTTTGTATAATAATTTTGCTCTTCCCTCTATTTGCCGTGTCCGAGGGAAATTTTCCATATCCGCGCCGGATTTCATACCAGTGTCCTTATCGTGTCGTGTCGACACTGGTATGACGCCAAAAATGGCAAGTCCGGGTAACACAGATTACATTCATTAGAGTAACAGGAAAAGCATGGCACTGAACTACCGTTTCATCAGTGAGACAGCCAGATGTTAGGAAAATTAAAACAGTACAAGATGAAACAATATAAAAGAGCTAAGATAATTAGGAACCAAACCAATGCCATCCTTAGTAAAACGATAATCTATTAAACAAGAGAATAGAGCCTTGATGTATAAGTGGAAATGACTACCTGTATAGCTTCAGGACTAGCATATGTTCTTGGGAATTTCCAGTGATCTGCACCAATTAGACACAGTCTTACCGTGTCCGAGTATGGTTCAAAGTTGGCTTCAGCAACTAAGTAACAGATGTGAGCGGCAATAATCTAAATTAAATTTTGACAGGAAAAAAGAGTCACTGACCAGTTTGAGTACGCATATAAATAAATGAATAATTATCTTCGGAGAGATATTACGTGCATATCTTACATCACTCTTTTCTTTCCACAAACAGTCTCCAAGATGAATAAGCACTAACTCATCATCTTTTGTTCTATTAGCAGTAATTACAGCCAAATTCTCTTCCCAATCGTCAAACATACTATTAGCACCCTGATGAATCTAGAAGCAAAAGCAATGAAAATTGGAAAGTAAAATATGAGTCTCAATATTCAAAATGGACAGAAAAATAGTATGTGTGAACAAGTGGCCCAAGGGATCACTGCTGCAATTAAACATTATATCAAACTTGGCCCATTTCACTTTCAATTCAAGGATTTGAGGACTAAAATCCAGGGAAAAATAGATATATTCTCCGAAAAAACATAATTAAGAAGATCCAAAACCAAATGAGAACAACTAATCGGTAAAACTCACATGCTGAAGAAATAATGAGCTACCTGTCCAGAAACACTGGGAAAGCCATTATTAGCTTTGGTGTCTGCTGAAAAGACATCTGCTGGTTGACCGGCAATGAGTAGGCATAACGTCCGCAAAGGCGAACCTGCTACTAGTTGACGAAGTGTCATTTGCTTAACAGTATCCACGTAATACTGCAACGAGAAACCGACACCCCCCAACCAAACCCCAAATCCCAACAACAGAGAGAAGGAAATGAAAAGAAGTAAGTGATAAGCCCATATTACTAGGAAGTCAAGCTAACTTTTCCATCATGAATGCAACTATACTCAAAATTACAGGAATGAGAAATGGGTAAAAGAAAAACTGTAATTACACAAACCTGATCACCAAGTTGAGCGGCAAGAACAAGTGCTGGGCCCCATAAATGACCCTCTTGTGTACATTGAAGAGCCGCCTTCTTTCTACCAGAAACCAAAAGAGTTTGGACTTCAGCAGCAATTGCCTAAATGATATACATGCAACAGTTAGTAAATGAAGCCTTCACAATGGGCAGAGCAATAATGTGCAGATTAAATCACAAATACCCGTGTCTGTCCTTCATTTAGGTGTCCCGTTTACGAAAACTTCTTCAACCACATAAAGACATCCCATTGGTAGATAGATCTGTACAAATTTGATCGGAGATGACGCAGAGGGAGCGACGGCGGCGAAAATGTCCAGATCTGTACAAATCTGAAGGAGAAGGCGTTGTACATGTCGGACGAAAATGTACAAATCTGGACTAGATTTGTTCAAAAGAATTCGGCAACGTAAATAAGATCGGAATCGGCGAAGTGGGTGGGGAGGGGAGGGGGATTCGCCGAAGTTGAGGGGGACGGTGGCCGGAGTTGAGGGATCGGCGCCGGATGTTGTGGAGTGACGGGAGAGAGGTAGAGAGAGAAAGTGTGGGTGTGTGTGCGAGAGAGAGTGTGTGTGTGTTTGTGACAGGGTAGGTGGGTGGGGAGGGGAGGTGATATAATTATATCATTTAATTTAATTTAATTTAATTTAAGAGAGAAATTATATGGTAGGACAAAATATTTTTTAAGGATTAGGAAGTACTCCCTCCGTCTCACCAAAAGTGTCACCCTTTTAGAGGTGGCACGCAAATTAAGTAAAAAAGGGGGAAGAAAAAATGTTGTGAGTGTAATTTGAAAATAGGAGAGAGAATTAGTGGAGGAAATAGTGAATTTAAAAAGTGTTGTGAGTGTAGAGGAGAGAGAATTAGTGGAGGGAATAGTGAATGGGATAATAGAATATTAATAAAACATTTTCTTTTTAGGAAAGGTGACGCTTTAAACGGAACGCCATTTTGGGTAAAAAGTGACACTTGGAGTGGGACGGAGGGAGTAGATTAGAAAATTGGCTGTCTTATAAGGTAAATTAAGGATTATTGAGGGATTATGGCGTATTTTTCTCTTTGCAAAGAATGGTACGTAATAGCGCCTTCGTTCCCTCCAAATATTCAGATTTCTGTGTATGTATGCACGTGATTAGTTTTTCAGTGATTTTAAGGCTCCGTTTATTTCGATTTAAAATTTTTTTCGGAAAACGTTTTCCGGAAAATATTTTCCTGTAAAATGATTTCATGTAAAATGTTTTACGGCATAAAATGTTTTACGGCGTAAAATGTTTTATGTTTTACTTTATTATTATTTTTTATTATTATTATTTTATTTTATGTTATTTTATTTTATTTATTATTATTATTATATTTTATTTTATTTATTATTATTATTATTATTATTATTATTATTATTATTATTATTATTATTTATCATTATTATTTATTATTATTATTATTATTTATTATTATTATTAGCCGAAATCTTGTGAAAAACTAGTTTTTTCATAACTTAAGAAAAAACTAGTTTTTAAATACTAAGCCTAACTAATAAAATGGATGGACATTGCTAAAAACTAGTTTTTTCATAACATTTTGAGAAAACTAGTTTTTCACAAGGCATAATCTTATTATTATTATTTATTATTTTTTTGTTATTATTATTATTATTATTATTATTATTATTATTATTATTATTATTATTTTTATTATTATTATTTTATTTTATTTTATTTTATTATTATTATTAGAATGAGAAAGTAGAATGTTGTACCTTGTGAAATATGAGTTGTACATGAAGGGCAACATTTTTCGAAAAATGTTTTACTTAGGACAAGGTCAGTAAGTCGTTTTATTTAGGAAACTGTGAATGTGGTGCCCAAATTTTGTGTTGGATTCACGCGAGTTTGAAGAAATCCGAGTTATTTGAAAAACGGAGTCGCCACGCCATTTTGATTACCTCAAAACTTTGAAAAAAAGGTTTTTACTTGGGTTCGGAGGTTAAGTTACCCCTTGGGAAGAACGTTTAGCGTTCACCCAAAGTGCCTTGCCGGAGCAAGTCTCCCAAGATTTCAGTAATCGTGCTTGCTTGCGTGCTTTCTTGTGTGCATGTGTTTGAAAATAAGGGGGGAATGTCCCAAGTTGTCTTCCGGACGTACAAACCATTTGTTGGTTGTCGCTCGGGATTCCTTGAAATTTTATGTATTCGGGATTATGATCCCGTCCTCATCTTATGACTTGTGATCATCGCATTTTAAACCTCGGGAACCTCGGGACTTGCGTGATCGAGAGAATGACTCTCTTTTGGTCAAAGATGAGGTTCTTTAGAAAAGGAGGGTCCTTAGCCCATCAATCCTACGCTTTAAGACGGTCGAGCTCGTATAGAGGCTTCATACTCTTTCTTAAGCGATAATCGGAGATATAGGGTTCAAGGTGTCCCTTTCTAAAGAAATCATGAACCTTTAATGGAAGGAACGATGTAAAGATAGGATCTTTTTACACCGGTCCGTTCCAAGGTTGGGGGAAAGGGGAAATGCATGATGAAAAATGACTCTTTAATGAAAAGATGACATTTTTGGTTTTAGCAAATGATGCTTTTTTGATTGAAAGAAATGATCTTTATGCAAGTGATGCGTAAAGATAGGATTTTTATGCAAATGATGCATTAGAAAAGGTTTTTGAATGCAAAGGATGCATTTTTATTGAAAAGATTGGATTTTTATGTGCAAATGATGCATAAAAATGACATTTTTATTTGAAAATGGGGGTTTTAGGTGCAAAGGATGCACCTTTATGAAAAAGACTACATTTTTATGACAAATGAGGTCTTAATGCATGCAAAAGGGAAAGGGGGTGATAAAGATGTGATCTTTATGAATAAATGCCAAGTCCCATGCAAGATATATGAATGCAATGAGCAAGTATATCAATTAAAATGCAAGGTTAGGGCGTGCGAGGTTACCAATTGCTTCCTTTGCTTCTTTGGTCGGAGCTAGGAGGAGAGATTGGTCTTGGATCTTCAAGGAGGAGGGAGGGAGCTTCTTGGCCTTCTTCTTCACCTTCTTGAGCCTTCACCAATATTCTTCACGTCTTGGGAGTGACTGATTGTATTGCTATGGATTGTATGTATTGTTGTTGTTGTTTGAAATGAGTAGAGGAGGGCTCTATTTATAGGCAGTCTGGATAAGGCTAATGAAGCCGTGCGGCCGTAGACCTTGGGCTAATGCACCCGTGCGGGCTTATCCACAATGACTCAAAGCATTCTAGAACCATGCAAGGTGGCATTATTCTAGAACCCTCTCCCTAATTAAGAAAAACGTGTTTTCTTAATTAGGAAGGCGCCCTTCAGCCCTAATTTGATTTTGACTGCTCCAGACATTTCCTAACACTAGGAAGGTCCGGGAATTACCGGGAAACTTACCGAAATTGCCGGAAATTTAACCTAAGGCATGAGCCGATTTGGGTACTTACAGAAGCCCTCGGCAACGTCACTTGCAAGGCGAGTGGGGTTGTCGATAGAAAAGGATCCGATCTGGCGAATGCCGAGACGGATTGGGTGACCAAGGTGGTCGAGTGGCTGAACCTTTTGGAAGGCTACCTACGTATCCCGGAGGAATCAAGCCAGGCCGTAGTTCGGGATTAGGATCCGCTGGGGGAGGAAGAAGAGAAACTGGTCTCTTGCTGGGGGAATAGAAGAGAAAATGACCTAGGAGGTCAAGCAATTGATCCTACTGGGGATATGCTAGGAGTGACCGAGGTGGTCGGATATCTGAACCTCTATGAGGGGCCGCTTATCACCGAGGAGTGACAAAGAAACAGGGTGACCAAAGTGGTCGAATGGCTGAACCTTTTATAAAAGGCTACCTACGTATCCCGGAGGAATCAAGCCTTGATCGTAGTTCAAGCATCACTAGATAGTTAGGAACGATGTCTAGGATTCTTGAGATTTTGACAATTCGGAGGTTGTCACCTGATTGACAATTACTGGAGGATGTCACCTGATTGAAACTAGAGCTTACGTCACTATCGAGGGGATAGAGGTAGCTAGAGTTTGGTGAACTTGAGCATACGTCTCAATCTCTTTCGAATCAGAGATATGGGTTGCCAAAGCTAGAATGATTTAAGCATACGTCACTATTCGGGATAGAGGTAGCTTAAGTTGATAGAAACTTAGCATACGTCACTATTCGGGATAGAGGTAGCTTAAGTTGAGAGAAACTTAGCATACGTCACTATTCTGGATAGAGGTAGCTTAAGTTGAGAGAAACTTAGCATACGTCACTATTCGGATAGAGGTAGCTTAAGTTGAGAGAAACTTAGCATACGTCACTATTCGGATAGAGGTAGCTTAAGTTGATAGAAACTTAGCATACGTCACTATTCGGATAGAGGTAGCTTAAGTTGATAGAAACTTAGCATACGTCACTATTCTGGATAGAGGTAGCTTGTTGAGAGAAACTTAGCATACGTCACTATTCCGGGATAGAGGTAGGCTCGCCTTAGAGTTTTGACACCTGGAGGTTGTCACCTAGTGTTATCCCGTTATAACGGAATTAACGGAGGTGACCGGGAATAGAGCTTGATTGCTTCATAGATAAGGGATATTTTTCGAAAAGATGTTATCTTGGTTAAAAGATAACGGAAATTGCATGCCCAAGTGGAAGGTCCAGGCAGATTGTAATTTCGCTCGTAGCGAATGAAGCCGCCCGCATGAGATGGAGAAAAAGGAGCCGTACGGCTAGAGACCTCGTTTTTTCCAGATTATTTAAAACAGGTTTGAACGGGCATTGGGCATTATTGCCGCGCCAAGAACCGCCGAGGAAGAGAGAGAGAAAGGAGAGAATTTCTTCAAAATTCTTCAATTCCCTTTGCTTCTATCGATTGGAATGGATCCGAGGGCAATCCCATACCGAGGCAAGCAAGAAGGAACATCTCCGCGGCTGCGAGAAGGAGGAGAAAGGAGCTCGTTCGGACGGAGAGGAAGTATGACTTCCTTACGCCTCCATCGGAGCTTTATCCGGGGAGAAGGGAGCATAAATCAACGAACCCGCGATCGGTTGGGGTAAGCATTCTCATTTTGCTCAAATCCGATGATTTTGCTTGAATTTTGAATGATTTAGGGCTTGACCCGAATTTTAGGATTTTTGAATGATTTTTTTGAATGATTTTGAGATGCACGAACAACCTATGAGGCTAAGAATAGGCATGTGCAACTTATTTGATGAAAATTATGAGAATGACTCACTTTTTTCTCGCAAAATGAAGTAAGAATGAGAATTTTCAAAATATGAGACGGAGTTCTTGCCTTGTGCTAGAACTAGGTTAAAATTCTGATTTTCAATGAGAAAACATGATTTTGGAAGATGAAAATGATTCATGCATGCCATTTTATTTGAAAAAAATAATGCTTATGTGCACAGAATTGTGAAAATTGTGATTTTGTGCCTTAGGAAAGCAATGGGACTTGACATGACGCGTTTCAAATGATGAAAGACGTGTTTTCTATGCATAGGATGCTAGAAAAAATTTATGAATGCTTTTCTTTTGAAAATATGTGCACTTTTTTTTTTTTTTTTTTTTTTTTGTGAATATATGCATGCTTTTGAAAATGATGAAGGACTCGACACTATTTTTTTCTTCTTTTTTTTTTTTGTGCTTGTCTACAGGAGAACAAGTCTAGAGGACCATCGGAGATAGCAGTTAAGCTTTGGCAGAGGATGCCGGATTTTGAGAAGAATGGGGTGAATCCCAAGCAGCTGGTGCGGGCTACCGGCTTAGATTTGTTTGTAGAGGCTATCGGCAGGGGTGTTCACATCACCTCGAAGAGCAAGGGCTTGATCCAGGCCCTTTCTGAGTTCCGTGGGACAAGACACATAGCTTTCACCCGAGCCGGGAGAGCTTACAAGGACTCCCGCCGATTTCACAGCCTATTACTGGCCTACAGTTCACCGGGAGGCCCGTGACTTGGAGAAACCACATTACTGCTGAGGAGTTCCAGGATTTGGTTGGATTTGAGCCGATTCCCAAGGGGCCGGGATGGAAACGCTGAACGCCGAGGTGGCGTCGTACTTGCATGCGTAACTTTGTCGCTAATGATGTGACCGCCTGCCACCGGCTAGAGCATTCATATGGTTGATGCTATCACCACTATCTTTGCTAATTCTGGGACGCTAGCCATGACTTGCCTCCTCGACTCTTTGGAGGATGTGGATGGGATAGGGACGGTCTCTTGGGAGAGGCCGGATTGGCGGAGTTGTACTTCTCGTTGGACATGTACGGAACAAAGCCGCTCCATGGACTCGCTTCTCATTTGCCCTTGAGGTAGTCTCCTTTCTTTTCTTTTCTCTTTTCCCCGTCTTGAGACTTTTATGAGAGAGAATGACCTTTGATGTTTTGAACATGCAGGCCCGGTTTTGTGAGGTGATCGGGTTCTTCCCTTGGAACCAAGAGAGTGATGTCACCATCTTCCCCGCTATGGTTCGCCGGAGGGGAGATGCGAGAGATAAATTCACTGGGAAGACCCGGATTACCTTCGATTACAAAATGGTGAGGCCACCATCAACAGAGATGGGCATGACGGAGTGGACTTCTACCCCGGGGCGTGTATCCTGAGATTTTGCCGGGAGATGCCATCGAGGCGACGAGGCGCAGGAGGTGGCTCACCGGGCCGACATGTGATGTCATTTACTGGGACCGCTTTCGAGGCAACATGGTCATGTCCCTCCATTGACGCCATTACTCCACACGATCCTCCAAAGACGGATGCCGCAGCCTGTGGATTGGCCGCAGGATGAGATAGCTAGGTACTGTGCAGTGTGCGTGGCTGCAGAGGAGTACTTTGACATGGACACCCCTACGCCGTGTTTGTGGAGCAGCGCTGAGGACGCCACGTGCTAGTGAAGCTAGCGGTCACTCAGTGGATATGGGGAGGATGAGCCTATCGACCCGCCGATCCCTCCCGCGCATTTGTCCTACGTGGTCCATGGAGTGCCGAGGAGGATGAGGATACCGTCCCCGATGCTAGGGAGCCCCAAGACACCTTGCCGCCCGATAGCACCGTAAGTGTACTTTTAGGGTCTTTCCCTTTTCAGCCTTCGCATTTTCTCGTTTTGCAATTTTCTCGAGATTTTTCCGAGATTTTTCTCGAGATTTTCTTCTTTTCTCGTGTTCCGGCTCGCACTTATGATAAGCCGGTCGTGCGTAATAGGGCCGGAAGGACGTGTGCCGATCCCTTGTCAAGAAGCCGGCTCGCGCTTCAAAGGCAAGCAGCCGATGCACAGGAGCTCGGGCGCAAGAGACGGCACGTCTGGGGCACAGCGCCTACCTCATCGGCCTCGAGTACTCTTCCAAAGGCCATGCCTCGGGCGGGACCCAACGCCGACATTCTCGGAGCAACTGGCCGAGTACGGGCACGATAATGTCCATTTGTCTGACGTGAGCGACTGTGAGGACTTGATGAGGGAGGCTAGCATCTATGAGTTGAGCAAATGATGAGGACGAAGAAGAATCGGAGGCCTAGGAGGTCTCTAGAGTAGATTTGGAACGAAAACAAACAATGAACAATTTTTATGCACACTTTGTTTATTTTTTGCTTTATTTGGGCGCCGATGGGGCGAAAACATTGTATTTACATTTTATTTACTTTTCTAATTTATGCTTTCTCAATTTGCATATTATCTGAGCCTTGGGGTGACTTTTTGCTTGGAATTGGGGCTGAAACTGGGCCAAAATGATTTATAATGGTATATAAATGCTTGAATGGCTTCGGATATGTTTTTGTACTGTGTTTTGGTTGAGAAAGTGGGGTGAAAACTCCCTTGGGCAGCAACTCTTGGTTGCCGCAGAATTTTTTTCGCAGAGGGCTAATGTAGCCGTGCGGCATGGCCTCGAGGGCAAATGAAGCCGTGCGGCTCACGCCCGTCTCGAACTGGTTATTTTCTGAATAAAAGCAAGGCTTGGCCATTTCATTTCATTTTCCCTCTAGACTTGTCCCAATTGTTCCCAGAGCATATTTTGGACCTAAAAGCACCATCTTTGAACACTTTGCGATGGAGAAGCCCGTCAGATTGCAAAGGGGGAAGCGAGACCATTTTCTATCCGGTCTTCAATCTTGGGCGAGACATAACTTCCAAAATCACAAGGCACTGCTTGATTCTTCCTTCAAGATCAAGTCTTTATGGCATTTGAGGGATCTCCCGCCCGATTGGGACTCGTTGAGAGCCGCAAAGAAAGTTCTCGGGACGTCCGAAGACATGTTTATCGCTTTTCTTACAACGAAATTGTCCCAACGCACGAAGACTTCGTGAGCCTTGATTGGGGGTCCCGAGACTCGAGGCTATATCTATTCCGCTGATCGGAGACGTGCCGGTGGCGGTAAGGCTTGCATCTTTTCTCGCAGATTCCTTTGGGAGAGGCCGAGAGGATGATGGTAGCCCCTGATAGGATTGACCTTTCGATATCCCGGCAGTGTTTGGGTCTCCAGATATGGCCGCGACCACTGTAGCTATGGATGCTTTCATTCTCTCGCGTATTCTCTCGTTTTGTTCACCGCCGAGTCCGCGGGACTCATATAGTGGTCTCTTGGACATGGTCGAGACTCGCAGGTGGGGAAGGATATTGTCCCACCGGTTTTGGGGGAGACTTTGCATGGGATCGACAGATGGCTCTGGGAGACCATTTCATGAGGTCCGGAGTCCGGCTATGTTGACTTTGTGGCTGCAGGAGAGGCTTGGGGCTTTGCCTGGGCTTTGCCGACTCTGCCCTCGGGTGATTTCTGAGAGGTGCGCCTAGGCAAAGCAGAACAGTGGTAGCCGGGAGCCGATGATGGCTAGGCTATCCACTTCGGACATCCGTTGGTGGATACCACACCGGAGGTTGCGCACTCAGAGGATATTTCAGAGTCTTATGCCGTGAGGGTTCCGTGATTCTCGCCGGTCATCCTTCTACATACCCCGCTTAGTATCCAGTGCTTGGGGCTTTACAGAGCCTTTGAGTGATTGGGAGGACATCCGACCATGGAGGTGGTGTCATTGGACATGAGTGATCCAAACAGCCTTCTCTTTCTTCTCGAGGGCTTGGACATACACCGCTTTCCCACCTGTGGCTATCTTCAGAGCAGGAAGAGCACCATCTTGACCACCGTCTACTTGACCGGGTACGAGAGGGAGACGGGAGCGACTCAAAGTTATCTTGGAGGATAGACGCCGAGCTTTATTGGGAGCCGATCGCGACTCGAGTAGGACTCGAGGGAGACCGAGGCTAAGGCGAGTTGCCATAACCAATCGTGTGACTTGGTCGAGATATGGAGGCTCGGTACAAAAGGTTGTCCGAGGTCGCTCATTTGACCGAGTCTCGCAGGGAGGAGATACGGACTCGTGCTCGTATAGAGAGAGCGCTTATTGACACGGGGTTGGTGGAGGCTCCAAAGTGAGGATACCAGAGGTCGGGATGAGGGATACCGACATTATTGAGAAGAAAAGGAAGAAGACTCCGACGAGGCCGAGGAAAAGGGAAGAAGACCAAAGAAGACTCGCCGAATGACGACCGACAAGTCTTTTCTCAAGATCCTCTTATTGCCATTTGCAAACACATTAGTTTATTTAGGCATTTTATTGTATTTTAGATCTTTTAGCAAGGTGTTAGCAGAGTTAAGAGGTAGACCGTGCTTGAACTCATCAAGAAGTTTTTAACTTGTAATGAACAAGGCATATTATCTTAAAAATTAATCAAGACACATTTCATGGAAATTCAAATGTCTTTATTGATTGGGAACCGTTTTATGAAAAACCGAAATACCCTTTATTATTTAGGACGCACTTCATGGAAGCTTGATTGTCCTTTTTATTGTTTAGACCGAACCATATATGGCCGCCTACGTTCCCCTTTTACAAGAAAGGCTAAGGGGCTCAGTCTACGTAGTTCATTCCGTGAACTAATTTTTTTATGTGCACTCGTTTTTTGCCTAGACCGCCCTTTTGGGGTTTTCACTTAGCCGGGCATTACTCTTTTTGCACTAAGATTTTTTTTTTTTTTTTTCTTTTTTTTTTTTATTAGACATAGTATCTTCGGAGTTTATCACCGTTGACTGGTGGACAAAGGGATTGCCATCCAAGTCTCGCAAGCTTCATTGCTCCTCCCGACAAGATCTTCTCGCACCACATAAGGGCCGATCCAAACGGGTTCCCATTTTCCTGTGGGGTTGTCTCGGTAGGGGCTTTACTTTCAAAGACTAAGTCACCTTCTTTGATGTCTCCGGCCTTGACCTTTTATCAAACGCCCGGCCATTCGCCTCGGTAGGCTCGGGTGTGTTCCATGGCTTTTAGCCTTCTCTCGTCAAGGTGGCTAACTCATCATGCCGGCCGCGCAACCATTCCACTTCATTGACACCGTTTTCCAGAGGACCCTTAATGACGGGATTTCCAACTCCACCGGTAACACCGCTTCCATCCCGTAAGTTAGGGCAAAAGGAGTTTCTCCCGTGGCCGTTTCCGACAGACGTTCAGAGCCCCAGAGTGCTAGGTGCAGCTTTTCGGCCAATCACGACCACGGGTGGCCATCTTCCTGATGATCCGCTCGAGTGTCTTATTAGCAAACTCTTCCACAGCTCCATTGGTCCGAGGTCCGTACGGGGACGACTTGTGGCGAGTAACTCGACTCGACATAGCCTATCGCAGCCTCCTTCGAAGTGTGACCCATTATCGAAATGATCTCGTTGGGCACCCCATATCTCGCACATTATGTTTTCTTTGATGAACTCGGGCCACTTTTCTCGGGAAGTGAGGACCTTGTAAGACTTGGCCTCTACCCACTTGGTGAAGTAGTCGATGGCTACCAACACGAACTCGTGCCCATTGCTTCCTGGCCGGGGCTATTTTCCCTATAACGTCAATGCCCCAAGTTGCAAACGGCCAAGGAGTCGCCATGCAAGACAGGTCATGAGGTGGGAGATGGTTGAGGTTGGCAAACCGCCGGCACTTGTCGCAGTTCGGACGTGCCGAACGCAACCGCTCCATGGAGATCCAAGAGGTAACCCATTCTCGAGGATCACTTGCATCGTGGCTCGCATTCATGTGAGGACCGCAAGGACCATCAGTGGACTTTGGCCATCGCCTCTCGCTCTTTCTTGAGTGACACATAAGAGGAGCGGTCCTTGATAGCGTTTCTTGTACAAAGTTGCCTCCTAGGATGACATAATGGGAGGCCAACCTTTTCGTGGCTCGCAAGCTTTTGGCTCGACACCTTCTTTTGGTTTACCTTCTCCGTCTCTCGAAAGCCGATTCTCCGTCTGAGGAATTGGTAAATCTAATTGTACCAAGGTTCCTTTATGGGCTCGGGTCCTGTGTCCACTTCATAACCGTAAGGTCAGCTTCTCTTCTACCCACTCGAAGGGCTTTATGGCTTTTCCTGTGGATCTCTACCAATGAGGCTAGAGTAGCTAGGGCATCTCGCGAATCCGTTTCTTTTCCTCGCCAAGTAGTGGAAAGTCACTTCACCGAACCGTCCAAATAACTCCTCCATATGGGCATGATACCGTTGTAGATTAGGGTCCACAAGCCTTCCACTTGTTGGAGACTTGGTTGATGATCGTGGCCGAGTCTCCGTAAACTTCGAGCTCCTTAACATTTCTTTCTAAGGCGCCTCCAAACCAAAGAATGCAGCTTCATACTCGGCGACATTGTTCGTGGCAGAAAGTTCAACTTGAGGGCTACGGGGTATGCTCATCTTTCGGATCGACCAATAGCATTCCTACACCATTTCCTCTTTGTTAGCGGCTCCGTCAAAGAACAATTGCCATCTATTCTCGTGCTCAACCGCAAAGATCCCTTCATCTCTGGGAATTGGGGTTCGTGCCCTCTCGTCTTCACATCGGGAAGTTTGCCAGTGATCTCGACAATGCTTGACCCTTGATGGCCTTTCTCGGTCACATAGTTGATGTCGTATTCTCGCCAAGAAGAAGGACCACTTCGCTAAACGCATTGATAGGGAAGGCTTGTCAAAGATGTACTTGATGGGGTCCATTTTCGAGACCAAATTCACAGGCGGGCTTCGTATATAATGCTTCAATTTGCCGACTACCTGCACTCGCCTCCCGCATGTGTCTTTTCACATGCCGAGTAATTGAGCTCACTCCCCGTAGCTTCCGACCGACAAAGTAAATGGCATTTTCTACCCGAGAGTCTTTCTTTCCCGAGCAAGCATAGCCCCAACCGCCGTGTTCATGATAAAGGAGATAGAGCGTAAGAGGCTTCGTCTATGTGGGGGCATAGTACCGGGGATGTACTAAGTATGTCTTGATCTGGTCAAAGGCATCTTGGCATTCTTCGGTCCATTCTCGTGTCCACATTCTTCTTCATGAGCTTGAAGATGGGCTCGCACATAGTGGTCAACCGATTGACGAAACGGCCGATGTACCGCAATTTACCCATGAAGCTCTTGACTTCGTCCTGGGTTCGAGGTGGCCTCATATCCATGATGGCTTTGATCTTTCGGGGTCAACTTCTATACCTCGCTCCGTGACCATATACCCAAGCACTTTTCCCCTTGTCACTCCGAAGGCGCATTTGGCAGTGGTTTAGTCTCATGGAATGCCGTCTCAACCTCTCAAAGAATTTTCGTAGGTCAACAAAGTGTCGCCCACCCTCTCCTTTGGAGTGGATTATCATGTCATCTACGTAGACCTCAATCTCCTTGTGGATCATGTCATGAAAAAGCGCTGGTCGCCGCTTTCGTAAGTAGCCCCGCATTCTTGAGCCCGAATGGCATTACCGTATAACAAAGAGGTTCCCCATGGTGTGGTGAAGGTCCGTCTTTTCCTGGTCTTCCTCGGCCATCTTGATCGGTTGTAGCTTGCAAAACCATCAACGAAGGATTTGACTTCGTAGTTGGCAAGAGAGTCCACCAGATGTCTATGTTTGGCGCGAGGATAGTCATCTTTGGGCCGGCCTTGTTCGTATCTCGAAAATCCACACGCAGTCGCACCTTCCCATCGGCCTTGGCTACTGGCCACGATGTTGGACAACCATGTCGGGTATTCAATGACTCGATGAACCCTACCCGCAGTGAGCTTCCTCAATTTCTTCTTTGACCTGTAGAGACCATTCCGGCTTAATCTTTCGCTCGCTTTATCGCTTAAAGATTCCGGGTGCTGGGAGGGGATTCGGTGTTCTACTATCGAAACTGTCTAGCCCCGGCATATCCTTGTATGACCATGCAAACACGTCGATGTATTCTCCGAGCAGCCGATCAATCTATCCCTTTCAACCCCCCCGGAAGAAGCTTCCAATCTCGTGTCTCTTTAGGTTCCTCAATAGTACCCAAGTTCACACTTATCAAAACCTCCTCGCAGCTTGGGCCCGGTTTTCCTCTTTTTCGAAACCCGCTTAAAGATTTCTTTAATGTATTGTTCGTTTAGTGTGTTTGCATCTTGTTCAAATGATTCATTATTAACCGTTGTTAGGTTTTTCGAAAGTTAATTTATCATTTGTTAAGTTGGCAATAAGAGGATAATCGTAAAGATTTGTCATTTCATTCAAGATAAGGGGAAAGATGACATCGATTACATTTTCATAATCCTCGTGCGTGAGGCCTTCGGATGACTCGAGGACTGAATTCAAAGATTCCCGACTCGACCGAATATACAATGTGGTGTTTGACACGACCCGGGCCGAGAAGGACGGGGTACCAATCCAAGCTCCGTGATCATTTGTCAGCCGATCGGCTATCGGCCCCGAGAATGTCTCCCAATTCTTCAATGGCATTTCTGCCTTAGTTACCAAAGTGCGAGGATCAAAATGACTTTCACCATCGTCTCCAATAACGGCAACTATCTCATTGTCTCGAATCAAGTCGATCAAGTCCGGGATTTGTGCTTCTTCGTCAAACAACTCTTGCAAACCCCATCGATCGTCTTCACCGCCGGGCCTTCTATCCCGGCGATCTGGAAGAGCTAACTCAAAGGCGGAGAAGTCCATTGTCCCTGATGCCGACTTTTGCCACCGGCCGGATTTCCTTGAAGACGTACTCATTCCGAACGGTAGTGGTAGCCCCAGATATCCGGCAAATCAAGGAACATTCTTCGAACGGGATTACCGGCTTTCCCCTAATTTTCTTAAGGTTCTCTAGAAGGGTTTTCTCGTAAGGAGATTTGGCGATCACTTTCATCATATTGTGTCCCTCCTTTTGTAAAGTAATGGGTCAGAGATAGACTGTAGGGATGGAGCTGGACCCCTTCACCTTTCGTGCCTTTAGCTTTTCTGGCATCCCGAGAGTTCGGTTTGTACCCCAAGCCATATCTGGTAGTCTGTTCCTTCACATCAATGATGGTGTTACGACCTTGAAGTCTTCTACCCAATCCAAGTCCCTAAGATAACTCATTTTTCGCATCATTCTCATGGCAGAGGGATTTTATCGGAAGTAGTGGTGAGGTCACTGCAACACACTTGTGCCTTGGAAGAAGCTACGGAGAATCCGTCAATGCTAACCCTTCATCATCGTGCTTGATCTCCAATATCGGGATATCCCCGCCGTTCCTTCTACCGTGACACCGTCCCCATAAATGGTGGTGATAGTTCCATCACTCGACCGAAATTTGACGACACCGATGCAAAGTAGAGGCTACCCCGCTTATCCGGTGGATCCAAGGCCGTCCCAAAGAAGGCGCAAATGAAATCGGAATATCAATAACTTGAAATTCAACGTCCATGACCTTTTTCCGAACCACATCTTGAGAGTGGCGATCCCCAAAACCGATCGTGCAGGGAGTCATAGGCCTTAATAGTCCGACTAGAAGGCTTTAAGTCTCGTTGGCTTTAGATCCAATAAATCCATCATCTTAGCCGGCAAGACATTCATCGCATCCTCCGTCGACTAATACTCGTGGCAATCGACGCTCTTCTAACCGGATCTGTGATGTAAAGAGGTTCGTTGTGACTAGCCCCATATTTTGGCAGTCTAAGTCGGTGAAGGTAATGATGTTTCCGTAGTGGATATTTCCAATCATTTGGACGACCTCATCCGGGGTGACATCTATGGGCACCATGGTCTTGGCCAAACTTTCTTCTAGCTTCAACTTATGAGGGTATGAGGAGGTCAACAGGGACCATAAGGAGATATTGGCTTGGGTACACTTCAACCGAAGTCAACACCGGATCCTCTTTGTCGTAGTCTCGTTTTTCCGCTTCCGCTTATAAGGCCTCTTATCTCTGCCTTCTGGCCCGAGACGGCATTCCTTTTGTCACCCTTAGGCCGCTCAATACTCATCTGTCCGCACCGAGTCATCACATAGACATTGGATTTTCCTTGGTCATTATTCCTACCGGAGGATTCTGTCGCGCTCTTTCAAAGTCGAGGCGGATTCTTTATCGGCGTATGGCCAATTCTGGCGATTGATCCGATTGACGGTTGCGAAGCATAGGCGGCTTCCCAAATCTGGTCCCGTGTTACCGGCTTTTTGACCTTTTCTCGAGTTTGACCGGCCGATTTCAACTTCACCTTCTCCGTTTAAAGCTTTCACGGTCTCATTCAAACTTTTCAAAGTCAGCATGCAACAAGAATTATCACTTCTGGAGTTTGGAGCTTGGCAAATGGCTTTCTCATTCGAACTTAGCAACTTCTTTAGCAGAGTAGGATCACATTCCTCATCACCAAGCATGTCTTTTCTTTCCCCTGGGGTCAATCTTCGACGACATCTTTGACGTTGGCCAAACATTTTCCGAAGTGGGAAATTCCATCATCAATAAGGATTTCTCGGGGTCAAACCTCATGGCGGGTTCCTTTTCCTTACCGTCGAGAGAGATTTTCCGGGCTTTTGGCTTCCGGGCTAACCACTCCTCTATTGTTCCTTCCGGCACTTCGACCGTGTCTTCATCGCTGTCACTACGCAGTTCTCGTGAGAACTTTCGCCTGGCTCGATGACCAATGAGGGCAAAAGCAGGTCGGGATACTTGACGCCATATGAGGGGTATCTCGCACTCTTCCTGCTTAGGGATTACCAGAAAACATCATTATCATCGTAGGACATAAAGTGGACTCGGGGTCGCCTCTAAACTCGTGACTCTTTCCAAGGCATCCATACATTCTTCTTCGTACCAAGTTTCATGAGTGACTACTAACACCGTGATGTAGTCTACCCTTCCCGATGAGAGTTTGGCTTCTGCGACGCTTACATGTTCTAGATCGGTGGGAGGAGCCCACTTCCTCTTTTGGCTAAAGCTTCGATCAAATTTCTCCATTCACCTACCAAGTCCTTGTACGGAGTATTGAACTCTAGGATATAGGACTCATATACTACCTCATCCTTCTCCGAGCCTTTGCATAGGCTGCAGACACACTTTGAAGTGATTTCATCCCCTATTCCGTGTCCGTGGCTTTCGCCTCATCTTGCCCTTCGGGTTTCACTTCCGTTGGCTCCAAGTCCATTCCTTTTACTGAACTGTCATCATCGCTGTAAATCCATCCATTCCTATTCTCGTTTCCGACTGACTCTTCACTGTAGCTGTTCGAGAGGTAGGCAAATTCACAGGTGTTGACAAAATTGGAAAGGTCAAATTGGTATTGGGATTCCAAAGTAGGCTCAGCCGAAAGGAGGAAAAAGGTCCAAATGGGGATTCAGAGGAAGCGAGGGTGTCGGGACCCTAACACTTTGGGTATTGGAGAAGACCGAGAAGGGACAGCCTTTGGCAATGGGTTATATGAAGATGGGGAGGGCATTGGTTATAGGCTAGCTCTTCTTCCCTAGTCATCTCGGTTACCCAAACCAAGATCGTTCTTCTCGTCAAATCGGCCATTCTCGACTCTCGAAACCGAGGATTCTCGCGAACCGTCCGAGGATTCTCGCGCTAACAAGTCGCCGACCCGGTGTTCTCACCCACTTCTTTCTCGCCGCGGGAAAGGGATAGGAAAGGTTTAGACTCGGGTAGGTGTTTAGTCGAAGGCTCGTGCAATATGCAAATTAGAATCTTCAAGTTTACTTAAAAAAACAGTTGTCTTTTATTAATATCTATTTGGTTGGAAAAGGGGTTCTCGCCCTTCTTTTTCACAACTACTCTAGATCCCGGATCACGGTTCCGTCACTACGCCTATAAGCCCCTCGTATTCCACCCGTATTTCGACCTCCCTGTGGTGGGATGCCCGTGCGAGGGTCCTATAGGGCACGCGGATCCCACCGACCGAGAGTAAAGAACGCTCCTATCGGGTCTAGCGGGTCATAGGACTTTTCAACGCACGAGCGATGCGGATTATAGTCAAGGCAATACCGGGAAAGTCTCGTCTCTCTGCCTTGACGGATCTTTGACAGAGTTTCGCTTGAGCGAATGACGGTTTCTGACCTTCGGTAATGTCCGAGAGAATAATAGGCATGGGTCGGGCGGCAAAAGCCGGATGACACAGTGTCACATTGAACTTCGTTGCATACGCAAAGCGCGTGAGTCGAAATCGAAGTCAATGCTGGCCAAGATCTTGCCAATTTTTCCTTGTCGGAATTTTGGCAGAGCTTCGCTTGAGCGAAAGATCTTTTGATTTTTTGGCAAAGACTCGGTCTTGACTCTTACGTATTCCGTGCGGGTCAAGGTCAATAGTCAATGTCGGAGTCAAGATCCCACCGATTTTTCCTTGTCGGAATTTCGCGACTTCGCTTGGGCGAAAATCTTGGCTTCCGTTATGAGCTAAGGCTTGACCTTTACGTGGGTATGCAACTGGGCTATATGACACGGACTAGACCAAAACCAACCAAAAAGTCACGGTTTTTTGAAACGTGTGACACGGATCGTGCATTGGTCGACACCGGCCGCCATGGGGAGGTTGGGATGATTCCGTGCGCGCCCGGAGCATCGTAAGGCCGTCCGTGATCGCACTGAACCACCCTCGGGTTTGAAGGACGTGCGTGCAAAAGTGTACAGGATATATCAAAGTGCGCGTAGTGTGCGGTCTCCTAAAAATGTTCCTTTGAGTTAAAACAGAGATTTTCATAAATGTGTTTTAAAGGAATGATTTTCGGGATCGGGGAAAATGCAACACATAAGCATCGTAAATTTTCTCGGGAGCCCTGGGCCGCCATGGAGCCGAGTAGCCCCAAGCCGCTAGGATCGCGTATTAACCATGATTTTTCCCGGTGGAATTGCCACCGAGGTCGCCCTGGCCGTAATCCAAGGAGGATTGAGCCGTACGACCGCATGGATCAATTTTCCAGTTCCACTCCTTTTGCTATTTTTTTCTTCGGGTTGTTTCCCGTTCAAAGTATGCACGCATTCCAAGATGCAAATGATGCAATGCATGGTAAAGAAAGCAAGCATGATTAATGAAATCGGCGATGGGAGTCTAACCCGCTCAAAGGGAAAAGCTTTCTTTATTTTTTTTCAAAATTGTTTTTTTTTTTTTTTTTCGAAAAGGGATAATGGTACGTGGATTGTTAAACCACCGGTTATCCCAACTCCCACGTCGTGGAGTGTACAGAAGGGCAAGTGGTTTCCACCTATATACCAAGTATCGATTTTAGTTTGTTTTGAAAATAGAAGCTTTTCTCCTTTGGGATATCCCCACGGAGTCGCCAAACCGTGGAATGTGGTGCCCAGATTTTGTGGTGGATTCACGCGAGTTTGAAGACATCCGAGTTATTTGAAAACGGAGTCGCCACGCCATTTTGATTACCTCAAAACTTTGAAAAAGGTTGTTTTATGGGTTCGGAGGTTAAGTTACCCCTTGGGAAGAACGTTTGGCGTTCACCCAAAGTGCCTTGCCGGAGCAAGTCTCCCGAGATTTCATTAATCGTGCTTGCTTGTGTGCTTTCTTGTGTGTATGTGTTTGAAAATAAGGGGGGAATGTCCCAAGTTGTCTTCCGGACGTACAAACCATTTGTTGGTTGTCGCTCGGGATTCCTTGGAATTTTATGTATTCGGGATTATGATCCCGTCCTCATCTTATGACTTGTGATCATCGCATTTTAAACCTCGGGACCCTCGGGACTTGCGTGATCGAGAGAATGACTCTCTTTTGGTCAAAGATGAGGTTCTTTAGAAAAGGAGGGTCCTTAGCCCATCAATCCTACGCTTTAAGACGGTCGAGCTCGTATAGAGGCTTCATACTCTTTCTTAAGCGATAATCGGAGATATAGGGTTCAAGGTGTCCCTTTCTAAAGAAATCATGAACCTTTAATGGAAGGAACGATGTAAAGATAGGATCTTTTACACCGGTCCGTTCCAAGGTTGGGGGAAAGGGGAATGCATGATGAAAAATGACTCTTTAATGAAAAGATGACATTTTTGGTTTTAGCAAATGATGCTTTTGATTGAAGGAAATGATCTTTATGCAAGTGATGCGTAAAGATAGGATTTTTATGCAAATGATGCATTAGAAAAGGTTTTTGAATGCAAAGGATGCATTTTTATTGAAAAGATTGGATTTTTATGTGCAAATGATGCATAAAAATGACATTTTTATTTGAAAATGGGGGTTTTAGGTGCAAAGGATGCACCTTTATGAAAAAGACTACATTTTTATGACAAATGAGGTCTTAATGCATGCAAAAGGGAAAGGGGGTGATAAAGATGTGATCTTTATGAATAAATGCCAAGTCCCAAGCAAGATATATGAATGCAATGAGCAAGTATATCAATTAAAATGCAAGGTTAGGGCGTGCGAGGTTACCAATTGCTTCCTTTGCTTCTTTGGTCTGAGCTAGGAGGAGAGATTGGTCTTGGATCTTCAAGGAGGAGGGAGGGAGCTTCTTGGCCTTCTTCTTCACCTTCTTGAGCCTTCACCAATATTCTTCACGTCTTGGGAGTGACTGATTGTATTGCTATGGATTGTATGTATTGTTGTTGTTGTTTGAAATGGGTAGAGGAGGGCTCTATTTATAGGCAGTCTGGATAAGGCTAATGAAGCCGTGCGGCCAGAGACCTTGGGCTAATGCAGCCGTGCGGGCTTATCCACAATGACTCAGCATTCTAGAACCATGCAAGGTGGCATTATTCTAGAACCCTCTTCCTAATTAAGAAAAACGTGTTTTCTTAATTAGGAAGGCTCCCTTCAGCCCTAATTTGATTTTGGACTGTTCCAGGACATTTACGGAACACTAGGAAGGTCCGGGGAATTACCGGGAAACTTACCGAAATTGCCGGGAAATTTAACCGGAAGGCATGAGCCAGATTTGGGTACTTACAGCTGGGCCAGGAGGCCGAGAGTGGCCTAGGCCAGGAAATATGGGCCAAAGAAGTTGGGATTTTGAAATTCAAGGCAGGCGTACGCCTGGTTCCATTGTGCGCACGCCCGGAAGTAGTCTAATTGGAAGTAGGCGTGCACCCGGTCTCAGTGGGCGCGCGCCCGGTATGTACGGACAGATGCAGCCAGTTTCCTTATTTTGGAAGGATTCTAAAGATTTTCCACAGATTTGCACAGAATCAGCCACGGATTTCGGGAGATCTTCTATTTTGGCTAGGATTTTGAGCCTAATTTGTTTCCAAAAAGGATTTCCACCTCCCTCCTCCTATATAAACAACCCTAGACTAGTTTTGTATCATCTTTTATCTTTTATTTTCTTGGGATCTTTTGGATCTTTTATTCTTTTATTTTCTCTCTCTATTTTTAGTTTAGGTTTTATTTATTTTTGAAGATGAAAGAACAAGATTTTGATTTATTTATTTTAATGGCCATTCAAGGCTAATTTATTTTATTCATGGATTGAGGTGAGTAACAATTTGATCTTTATGCTAAGGTTTTAATTCTTTCTATTTTTTTTTCGTTCTTGTTCTTCTCAACGGTTTTAATTATTGTCTTGAGATCAATTGTATTGACCTTGCGGAATATACTTTTGACCTCTTGAATTTATTTGGGTATAAATTATTGCACTTGCGTGGATGATTTATAATTTGACCATTGTCGAGAAGAATAGATTCAATTGAGGACCTTGCGGAAATCAAACGAATCTAGGTTCTATTGTTCTTAAGTTTTTAATTGAATTCTTGAATGTTTTTATTGACCTTGCGGAATATATGAACAAGATAGAGTTATTAGGGTTTTAATGTTCTTATTGACCTTGCGGAATATATTAACATCTTAACCCTAGGTTTTTGTGAACGAACCCAAGAATGAAATTGATTCCTTTTTACATGAAATAAAAATCATAAAGTGAAAATTGTTATGATCCCCAATCCATGAATCCCTTGTCTCTTGATATCTTTAATTTATTTATTTTGCTTTCTTAGTTTTAATAATAAAATCAAATCAAACCCCCCTTTTTTCCTTTGTTTCTTTTTACACTAATTAAATCAACTTGTTAATTCACACGAGTCTCTGTGGTTTGACCCTTACTTTTGTATATTGCTACTTCGGTAACTTGTACACTTGCAAGGTATTTTTATTACACAGTGGAATTTTATCCATCAAGTTTTTGGCGCCGTTGCCGGGAACTTGTTGTGATTTTTAACAAGTTTATTTAATCGGTGCATGTTTGGTCGCCGGTCATTGGATCCTAATTTGGTTCCTTTGAACGACGATATAGGCAGAATTGAGAGAGGCATTCCCTCTACTCAAGTGAGCGAGACTGATTCTGAAACTTCTGTCACCGAGACAGAGGTAACTTTGAGTGAATTAGAAACTTCTTCCACCGAGGGAGAAGAATTTGAATTTGATATGGCTTTGCAAGCACCCACCATGGATGCCTTCTCTAGGCCGCGGGTGGACACATCTGTGTCATGCATTGTGTTGACTGATGCAACAAAAAGTTATGAGGTAAAAGGCCATCTGTTTAACATGATTCCTCAGTTTCATGGCCTCGCCTCTGAAGATTCTTTGAATTTCTTGAGGGAATATATGATGATTGTGTCAAGTTTTCCATTGAGAGAGGGTGTGACTGATGAGCACTTAAGATTGAAATGTTTTCCCTTTGCTTTGAGGGATAATGCTAAGAAGTGGATCATGTTGCTCCCACCTGATAAGGCCATCCCGGGTTATAGGTTGTAGTGTGCAGTGTACCGAAGCAGCAAGTGCACGTGGAGTGCGGTGTACCGAGGCAGCAAGTGCGAGTAGTGTGCGGTCACTAAAATTCTTTTTCTGAGTAAAACAGAGATTTTTCAGAATGTGTCTTAAAGTATTATGATGCGCAGTTCAAAAGACAGCAATGAAAATCAAACATGAATGGGGATGCACAAACATGGTATGATTTTGAAAAGTTGACAATGTAATGCCTTTGAAAAAATCGTTCGAGGTTTAAAGTAACACACGCACACGAAAAACGAGGAAGGGTAAACGAAAGTTTGACCCACGGAAGGCTTTTTAGAAAACAACGGTAGTTTTGAAAAAAGTATCCATTTCCCCAGCGGAGTCGCCAACTGAAATAACCTGGGATTTCACGCGGACGCGAAACGCGGTTGTCTTTCGCGGAGGGTTGGTGTCTGAGACCTCGCTTCATGGGAAGGAAATGAGGAGTCGCCACGCGGTTTTGTATTTTGCGCCCAAACGTTGAGAAACGGCTTTAGTGAAAATGGTGTCATTTTTATTGGTAGCAAAAACTTAGGAAAAGGCTTTTGAAAACAGGGGATCATTTTTATTGGTAGCAAAAACGAGTAAAAAGCTTTTGACTACCAGAGATTGTTAGGTTCGGAGGTCACGTTACGTTTCGGGAAGAGTATTACGAGATCACCCGAAACGCCTCGTATGACGAGTCTTTCTACCTTTCTCGAAAATCGCGTGCGTGTGTGTGTGTGTTTTGAAATGGGGGCTTGAATGACAAGCTTAATCTTGGTTTGAATGTCAAACGTTGATTAGGTGACTTTGTTTGGAAAGACGAGCGTTTGAATGACAAACGTCGGTTTTGAGTTTGAAATGAGCGTTTGCGTGGCAAATGTCGATTTTGGGTTTGAAAAGGAGTTCGAAGGTCGAACTCCGGTTTTTTGAACCGGGCGAGTCATTGTTAATGATTTTTACGGGAAAAAGCGTATTAAATGATTTTGAATGTCAAAATTCGGCTTTTAGTTTGAAGATGAGCGTTTGGATGCCAAACGTCATTTCGCGCATTTTTGAAAGAGAGTTCGAAGGACGAACTTCGGTTTTGAACCGGGCATTACATTGTTAACGATTTTTACGGGAAAAAGCGTATTAAATGACATGCAATCAACGAATCGGGTTGTGACTCGGACTTTGAAAAGTAAATACTATCACGATCCAAACGGGCCGGACTTGTAAATGACAGTATTTAAATACGGTATCGACGGAATCGAACGATCCGGAATCGTAAATGACGATCGACGAGCCAAACGACTCGGAATTGTAAATGACGATCGACGAGCCAAAATGGCTCGGAATGGTAAAGTTGCATGAAATGTAAAGGACGTTCGACGGATCAAACGGTCCGGAATTGTAAATGACAGAAAAGTAAATGACGATCGACGGATCGATCGATCCGGAGTTGTAAATGACAAAAAAGTAAACGGAACGGGGTCGGAACGCCGTTTTAACCTGTGATTACTTCTCTTACGGGAAGAGAAGAGGATCGAGGGGCTAAAACGTATCGGACCCCGTTAGACGGAGGCGTCTACATTTCAATAACGTGGTTCGAAACGGTTGTAGCGACTGGCGCGTAAACCGAGACGAAACGAAGGATTAGAGAGAGGGAGTTATACCTATGGCTAGGATCGACTCCTTTGGCTCGAGGGGTGTATACGGGATACGAAAAGTAGTTTGGAACGGTGTTTCGGAGTGGTGAGGGGCATATTTGATCGAAATACGGAAGTTTCACGCGAATCGAGACGAAACGGGAGCTCGGGAAGGGGTGAAACTGGTTTGGGCCGTGAGGTTTTGGTGGAAGGGGGTAATTTTTGTTGTTACAAATGGCTTTGACAGCCTCTCTATTTATAGGTGAAATTTCAGTAGGAGTCCGGCCGGACTTAGGCTGAAATCCAGGGGGTTTTTGTGAAACTTTGGGAATTTGAGGGACTTGCTGGCAATTTCTGAAGTCTGCAAAGGGAGTCCGGTCGGACTGAGACTGTATACCAGGGGTATTTTAGTCTTTTAGCCTTGATTTTTGATTGAAAGGTGACTAGAGGGAGGTGGCATGCTTGCCACGCGTCCCATGAGTCACCAAATGTGTGAGAGTTCGTTCCCGGGTCCCAGTTTTGTCCATTTTTTAAAAAAACAGTCCGGAAAATGGCCGAAATGCCCCCGGAAAGTGCCGAAAAGTGCGTTTTCGGGAAAGCAAGATTTCACGTGCGATAACGTGTGTCAAGTATGTTTCGACGTCGGAATGCCCGGGGCAGTACCGAGACGTCTCGTTGGCATGGCAACGGGGAGTTAACGAGTTCCGGTTAACCTGGAGGGGGCCAGTTAACGGATTTTGGTTAACTTTCTGACAGATTTTGACAATCCGGATTTGGGTACTTACACAAGCTGTGCCATCCATCTCTCCCAGGCAGACTGATCCATATCCAATACAAGAGGTCGCCGAGCAAACGATCACGTGCTAAACGATGTCGGAGCCTCGGGCATAGCCTGGAGTCTCTCTCGCAGCCACAAGGTGAGCAAAGCGGGGCTTCCCCCTCTCATGAACCTATCCCCAGTCGCCAGACGATCAATGTCGTGAAGGGTCTCCCCCAGAACCAACGGAACAATATCCTCTCCGCTCCGCAAAGTCTCTACCACATCCAAAAAAAGCACCGTCGCATACCCCAAGGGAACTGACCATGAAAAGCGTCGCTATCACGCACAGGGCAAATGCATCCCACGAGACGTCACTCTCATCATCGCTCATGAACCGCTCCGGCAGCGCAGAAATGTCAATGTAACCCGAATCAAAGGTTATACCCTGCACTTCTCCCAACGAAGTCTGAAGAAATCATGCAAGCTTCACGCTCACGGCAGCTCCGCCAATCAAAGGAAGCGAGATGGCCTCCACCTCCGGTCCTCCAATCAAAGCCCAAAAATCCTCGAAAGTGGGCGTCACTTCATTGTAGGAGAAGCTATACACGTGCCTCCTAACGTCCCAGAACTTCGCGGCAGCCCGCAACAATTCCCAATCAGGAACCAACTCCTTAAGGGACCAAATCGAGCAGAGTCGAAACCTCACCTCGAAAGCCCGCCTATGATGCCTCATACGGTGTCGCATCCACATTTTCAGCCGCTCAAGGAAGTATGCTTGCCGCTCCTTCGAAAGCCTCGGCAAAATTCTTGGAACATATGAAGAATCCATGGCAAAAATGGAGGTTCCTAGAGAAAATGGGGAAGAAAGCTCGAAATGACTGCAAATGGGAAGTGATGAAGGTTCAGACATCCTGAAAACACTTATCCTTTCCCCAAAAGCAAAGAAGATCCGTACGGACCTTTTTGCATGCCTAGGTGGTCCGTACGGACCTTCTTGCAAAGTGGTCCCACATTTCCAGCAAACAGTACAACAGCCACTGTTCCCAGCAGGACCTTGCTACAAACTGCCCAAACTCTGGCCAAACCCATTTCTGGCAAGCATACACTACCCACAAACGCACTCCCAGCTCACGTGGCATGCACAAATAATAAACTAGCAACAATTCCTAGGACAATCCCCGGGAATCACAAAATACGACATTACATCTTAAAATAAAATACTTTGTTGTGCAAATACAAGTGTTTTATTACAGTACCAAGATGTCTCGTTGCTAAACAAAAAAAAAAACAAAAAAAATGGAAAGAGGAAAAGCAAATGAGCCCTACTCTGACTCCTCATCATCGACCTCATCAAACGTGAAGTCACGCATCTCGACAAACTCTCCAGCTACGCCCTCGTCATCCGAATACTGGACCCCCTCCTGAGGCAAGTACTCGAAGTAATCCGCAGGATCGAGCCCGGTGAAAGGATCAAAGAAGGAAGGCTCCGACGAACCCTCTCCCTGAGACTCCTGTGCCGGCAAGAACTGGTGAAAAATCGGCGGCCTCTGGACCCCCGAAGACGTCCCTGCATCCATGCTATGCCGCCCCCGAACGGGTCCCTCCTCCTGCTGCCCTGGCTCAGCCCTCGATGGAGGAACGTCCACGAAATGCCTCGAAGGCATCTGCTCGTACTCCGACACACGCCGCGAAGACCTGCAAGACAGCTTCCCCGACATCTTCTTCGCAAAAGACCGCATCACCACAAAACTATGGTCAACGTGTCGAAAGATCTCCCCGAGACCTGCACAAGCAAACAGCCAAAGAAACGCTCAGCAAAAGAGATGCAGTCATACTCAACAAAAAGAGAAAAATACAGAAAGTATGCCAAGATGGAAAAGAGTAAGCACACTCACCGGCGCATCTTGGTCAACCCGATAGACATCAGGAGCCTGCTCAGGGACAGGTACCGACACCCTCCGCCTCGACGAATCTCCTCGTACGTATGTAAAGTCTGGCCCAGGCACCGAAACATCTGGGGGACGCGGTGGACCATCCCGCCTCTCTCTCGCCAACACCTGTGGCGTCCTCAGCTTCCTCCTAACGAAGGACCCGTACTCCTCATACAAAATAAACTCCTCGGCACTCACGCCACCCAAGTACCTATCGTACTCTAACACATCCATGTCACGAGGATTCATCATCCCAAAGGGCGGATCCCTCGGAGCCATAGGGGGCACACCTGGGCCATGCTGCCAGAAGACCCTCTCCCCCAAATACATAACATCACAAAATAAACCCCGGTCATCATCGTAAGCCTGAACCTCGCCCACTAAACAGTAAAACAAACACAAAAGGCACAAACGCCTCAAAACACAAGTCCTAAGGCACAAAACGCCCCTCAAACACAAAACGGTGAACCAAACACCGGCCATCAAAGTAAGCCCGAAATCACCTCCTCAGCGGACAAAACTCAAATGGGAACTTTTGAAAGCCCATACGAGACTGCGCGTCCCCAACAGATGAACACCGGCAGTCATCGTAAGTCCAACCCTTCCCCAGAGGACAAAACATGAGACAATAACGCCTCTCAAAGTCAGAGGACAAGTCACGTCCTCACGCATGACACAACCTCAGTCAGAGGACGAGTCACGTCCTCACGCACGACATAACCACAGTCAGAGGACAAGTCACATCCTCACGCACGACAAATTCACAGTCAGAGGACAAGTCACGTCCTCACGCATGACACAACCTCAGTCAGAGGACAAGTCACGTCCTCATGCATGACACAACCTCAGTCAGAGGACAAGTCACGTCCTCACGCACGACACAACCTCAGTCAGAGGACAAGTCACGTCCTCACGCACGACACAACCCCAGTCAGAGGATAAGTCACGTCCTCACGCACGACATAACCAGAGTCAGAGGACAAGTCACGTCCTCACGCACGACACAACCTCAGTTAGAGGGCATAATACATCCTCATCATCATTCGTAGCCCGGAAGGCTCTAAACCACTCGGTCCGGGAGACCGCAAAAATCAGCCAAATCACTATCCGCAGCCCGGAAGGCTTTAAATCACTCGGTCCGGGAGACCGCAAAAATCAGCCAAATCACTATCCGCAACCCGGAAGGCTTTAAACCACTCGGTCCGGATGACCGTATAAACCTCCCACATCATTATCCGCAGCCCGGAAAGCTTTAAACCACTCGGTTCGGAAGACTGTATAAACCTCCCAAATCATTATCCCCAGCCAGGAAGGCTTTAAATTACCCGATTCGGAAAACCATAAAATTTCCATCTCAGGACGCCACCACATCCTCACAGTCAACCTCAGCGGTCACACGACACTTCAGGGCACCACCACGCCCACATACACCCACAATTTCACGAACCTCGAACTACGACGCTTGATTCCCGCCAGTGGATACGTAGGAATCCTATCA